>AZIM01002128.1:140275-152182 GCA_000516915.1 Ophiophagus hannah | reverse complement strand
CTCCCAGAATTCCTGAGCTAACATGATTCAAGGAGGAATTCTGGGGAATGAAGTCCACAAGTCTTAAAGCTGTCAAGTTTGAAGACCCCTGTGATAGAGGGATGCTGCAATCATCATAGGTTCAAGGACTATTCATAAAACTACTTTTTTCAATGCTAATTGTAAATTTGAATGGCCATTAAATAGGACAGGCATTAACTGAGGACTGGCTGTTTCAGATGAAATCATAATTGTCATAGACCAGCATAGATAATATATATGTCTATGTATGTAAAAGATGTATTTGTCACACTACGTACATATAAACATGTTAGGCTTGGTATTATATTTACATTATATTATAATCTTCCCATGTGTAGGGAGATTCATAAGTAGAGATCAGCTCGGAACCTGAAGATTGAGGATAGCTGCACAGATATTTGAACTTGCTTGCCTGGTATTTTGTTGGATTTTGCTAGAATATATTAACTACTCTGCAGTAAATATTGCAGCTTTTGGATACCCAAATAGTCAAATCAGTTATGATATATGAACCTGTCAGATGCCATAACTCTTTTCTGACTTTCCATACATATATTTCATAGACTCCAGGCATTATAATTTGACTGCCAGTAGATTACAATATTGTTGGTAACTAGTTAGACTTCCTGTACCATTTGCATTTATGTTACCTTACACAAGGTCATGGCACTGAAGGTCCTACAGCCAAATTTCTTCACTCCAATCATGCATGTAGAACAATACATAGATTTGTTATGAATTTTTTTCTTTGTTAAATTTATCTGCTGCCCATCTTGGAGAACTGCGGTGGCACAGTGATTAGAATGCAGTACTGCAGGCTACTTCTGCAGGCTGCTGGCTGCCTGTAATTTGACAGATCGAATCTCACCAGGTTCAAGGTTGACTCAGCCTTCCATCTTTCCAAGATGGATAAAATGAGGACCCAGATTGTTAGGGGCAATATGCTGACTGGAAACCGCTTAGAGACAGCTGTAAGCACTGTGCAGTGGTGTAATAAGTCTAAATGCTATTGCTATTACTATTGCTATCGGACTACCTGAGTGGATTTTGGGAGATTAACATATGATTGTTGTTTGACCAGCTAACCACTTTTGTAGAAATAGGACTGCTATAACATATCTTAATTTCAGAGGAACATCTGATAAAATACCCATGATGATCTGATTAGTGAATTACTTAACTCTGGTTCATGACAATGGAAATAAAAGTTACTTGAAAACTGCATGAAAAAGAGTGGTTAGCAATGTAGTTGTTATTTGCAGAGAGGTATGAAGAAGGCCATGAATTCAATCTTAGGTTCTGTATTCTTTCATTATTATATTAATAACATGAATGGAAAGAGAAGGAAATATTGCTAGAAGTATAGAATAAAATAGGTGTGATAGTTTTATGTATTCGGTCATTATTTAACATTTTTAATGAAGGGCTTATAATTATTTTTAACTTATGCTTCATACTTTTAGAAAGTATTCAGAAAATCTAAACAAATTCAGAAAAAAATAATGAGGATTATTGGGGAACTGAATTTTAAGTCGTTGAAGAGATATTTGAAGTAGCTGAAAAGGTTTAGTTTTGTGAAAAGACTGAGAATATGGGGATGTGATACCACTCTTCACATATCTCTGAGGATATCATACAGAGGACGGCCTGGACTTGTTCTTTTATCATTACAGATTGTAGAACATGAAATAATAGATTTAAGTTACAAGAAGGCAGATGGATTTTTAAAAAAAATTTAAATCCTCCTAAAAGCAAGAATAGTTGAGCAGTTAGCCAGGGGATTGGCTTCCATTTATTGGATATATTCTAGCAGAAGTGTGATAGCCATCTGCCAAAAATTGTTTCATTTGAATTCCTGTACTTGGTATGGTTGGACAAAGCACAACATAAAGGAAATTTATACCACCATCTGCCTATTTGAATTTTACTTCACAACTTCAGCTTCCACATGGCATAAAATTAAACTTAACATCTTTCTTCCAAATTAAATATGTATTTACTTGCTGTAGATTCTCTATTTGCTATTATATCTCTCTACCTCTATTCTTCTCCCTATCTTCTCATCACAGTGCAGGAATAATTCTTGACCAGTGAGTTTGATATGTCCTATAAAACCAAATTCTCCAACATGTGGTGTCAAAAATGATTAATTCCTGCAGCTCTGCTTCAGACTCCAGTTTTCTTTGACAATGCCCACACTTTCAAGCTCCAATTAAAAAGTGCATAGATGTAGGGTTATTGAGATTGGTAGAAGCTTTAGCACGCATTCTCCAAGTCTGGGAACTGTTGATAAAAAAAAGTTGGTTTATGTTTTCTTTTTGTGGGCAAAGTTCAAATCTACATAGGAGGATGCAATCTCTGGCAATGATTGTCAATGACTTGACACATAGGCCTCATTTCTCAAGGATTGTGAACTATGATTTCCCAGGGAGAAACTGATTATCTCCCCTGGGTTGAGAACAAAGGACAGGATGGGTATGAATGGTAGGGATCCCTGAGGAGTACAGCTGGAGGAGGGATGACTATATATCTTGATGGCACTGAGAGCTAGGACTATAGCTCCTCAGGGGACTTAGTCTTCCCTCTTTGGACAAGATGAGAAGACCTCTGGCCTTGGGCATCAGAAGGGTTGGATTGGGCAATGTTTGGGCTTTCACGAGACTGGGTAGGTCAGAATATTATGGTGGAAATGGTCATGGGAAGGTACAGCGAAAAATGGAGGCTCAGGAAACATGAGACCACAGGTCATCCTCTGCTTAACATTGCATTGCTAAGCAATTCAGTTGTTAAGCAAAGTATGTTGTGCTCCAGTTGCTCTTGTTTCTTGATGGGAAAGCTCTATTCATGGTTAGTTATTCCCCAGTAATTTTCTGTGTGGACTGTTGTAATGCAGTCTACATAAGGCTACCCTTGAAATGTATCTGGAAGCTTCAGGTGGCAGAGAATCAGTGGTGCAAGTAGTTGTGTGTGCTCCTAGAATGGCCCACGTTGCACCTCTGCTCTGCAAGCTGTATTGGTTGCCAGTTTCTGGATCCGATTTAAGATGGATTTAAAACACTAAATAGTAGGCAAGGTTATTTGAGAGACTGCCTCTTCCCGATACATCTATCCATTAGATCCAGCAGAAGAGATATGTTGTGGGTCCCATCCACTAAGGAGTTAACATCTGACAGGAGCCAGGTGATGCGCCTTCTCTACTGTGGCATCCGCCCTGTGGAATATCATCCCCTCCCCAGGTGAGATTGGCCCTTTCTCTGCCATCCTTCCAGAAATCCCCCAAAATGTGGCTGTCAACAACCCTGAGTTTTAAAGGAATAGTGATCTGCTGAGGTGGCTCTCAGTTAGCCTTTTTAATAATAACTTCAATGTTTTTAATTGTGTTATGTTTTAATATTGTTATGATTTTATGATACACTGCCCAGAATCACATTCTGTCAGGTGGGCAGCCATGAAAATATAATTTGTAAATACTTCATATGAACTGTTCTGGCACATTTACATTAGTATGGGTTCTGTATCTCAATTAATTGGGTTATAAATTTGCCTAGAAAGCAGATTTGAACTAGGAACAAAGTCTAGTCTCCTCATCCATATAGAAATAAAAAAAATTGTTTATTTGCACATTCATAATAGAGGGGAAACGGCTGTTTAAAATTAGTGACCTAAGTGAATGTATTCTGACTAATTCAAAACCAAAGGGAATAATGAAATCATAATGGCAGAAAACAGAGCTGGAAATGAAAGTCATAATATATTCTTTGTTGGGTTCTACACTGTGTTCCATTAAAATCTTCATCCATCCATCCTACTGCAAACTATTTTTCTTCTTGAACTATGAATGGCATAGGATTGTATTAAATTTATTGGTGGAATTATTATTTAAATATGTTTATTAGAAAAAATAATAAACTTGCAGTATTGATAGCTAAAATAAAAGGAAGAGAAATTGCCAGAGAAATTTTGCTCAAATATATTTGTAAAAGTTGCTGCAATAGATATTAAGTTGGCTTAATTATAGTAAGTACGTATGTGTTGTTTTATTCATATCTTGCCAGACTGCGGGTTTTCTTGTTAATTACATAGCAAGTATTCAGACATTTTTCAAGTTGAGGGAAAATGCTTTATAAATGTATGATTGAATTAAGATAAATAGCAGAGATTATAATATACCGATTATTGTGCTATCTTACAAAAAGCTTTTCTACAAAAGATGTCTCGCTTTAGTTACAGTGCATTTGGAAGAATTAATTATGTCAAATGTTATGTGTAATAATTCATAATGCATGTTTTTAAGAAAATTAGTTTTAAAAAATGAATAAATAATATACTTATATATGATTAATTATACTTATTAAGTGTAAATTCTGCATTTTTATCTAAAAAATAACTGAATTTGTTTCTTAGTACAAACTTTGTCTAAGAAACATTTTCCACGTTATCAATGTCGTCCTTCGTGGATGTTAAATCAAAATTCAGTTTTCTCTAATCATTGCAGATGACAAAAAAGACATTGACCATGAGACTGTGGTGGAAGAACAGATCATTGGCGAGAACTCCCCTCCTGACTACTCTGAATACATGACGGGAAAGAAGCTACCACCTGGAGGAATACCTGGGATTGACCTTTCTGATCCTAAACAATTGGCTGAATTTGCAAGGTTGGTATTATAAAACTCCTAGATTTTATTCTTTTTCACAAATGATTATTCCTATTTCTGGCTATATGTTTCTGGCTATGATTTTTCTGTTCTCAATTAAAATAACTGAATTGGATAAATGCAGATATATAATTTCAATACAGGGACAATCACCTTGATATTCACAGAAGGTTCAGAATAGTTCACGGATGTTAAAAATTAATGTTTGCTGGCTGGATTTTGAAAGAGTAGCTGACACTACTTGCCTTTCAAAAATAAATTGAAACCATATCTACTTTCAAAAATAATGATGTTTTATAGATTGTAGCCCAAGAATGAGCTGGTTGGTACAAATTAGTATGTATACTTCAGCCCTCTGTGTCATGGTGCTGTTTTCTGGCTCTTATTTTCTCCTGAATTTATCAGTTCACAACCCTGAGATTACTATGAGCTCTATATTTGATAGAAATCTTGTTGGCTAGATATCGTCTGTATTAACTAGTTGGCTAAAGAGACTAATCATGCCTTTCCCAAATCCCTTTCTCTAAAAACATCCACTGGTCAGAACTCAAAAGATACTATACTGAATCTATACTAAAAATATTGTCATTTCGTTTGTGGGGAAAACTACAATGGACTGTTTGGGCTTGTTCACATTACTGAAGAGAATGTATATTTTTATACAATTCCAGTCTCATTGGGATCCACCTGAAGAGTTTGTTGGTAATAATTTCACAGCATAATTTCACAGTATCGCAACTTGGGTTTAAATCCCTTCTAGCTGCCCCAGTCTCTAGGTTATACTTCTGGTTGGGAGGACACTTTGTTGTTGGTCTTTGAAAGGACTCAAATTCTCAGGCTTTTAATTATTTCCAATAATATATCTGATTTTAATGTCCACCAAGAGATGTTGGTGGTTAGTATTAAAACAAGCACAACAAATTAGAAACTGCTGCCTAGTTTTTCAATCACTTGCTAAGTAATCCTTTCTGCAGTTAATTCTATGTCAGTCCTACTGTCCTCAAATCATATATTGTTCCTCTGTGTATACTTCTGAGTTTTTAAGCGAACCAAACTTGGCAGCTTTTTCTTCTTTAATAGAATCTGAATTGTAAATTGTTAAATTCCTTAATTAAAGCAGTTAAAGGCAGTTCATCAAGAAGCAATAGCATTATAGTATAGTAATTTATAACAAGGGTACTTCCAGTAACTTATCTGCTATTCAACAATCAATGCTTTTTTTTTCTTGTAAGAATGAAGCCAAGAAAAATCAAAGAAGATGATGCACCAAGAACGATAGCATGTCCTCATAAAGTGAGTGAAGCCATTTTGAGCAATTTATTTCAGTAAGAACCCTTTTAATATAGGAGTTTCATAAATGTTTTGCAGTGTGGTTTAAATTTATCTTATGGCGTATTACAGTCATGATGAACCTATGACATGTCAAAGGTGAACACCACAATGTTCTGGGTGACATGCCCTGACACCTGGCAACCATTTTCAAAAGCATGCTCCATTCTTTCCACACCCCTCCCCCCAAATGTGTTTGTTTTACTTGCATTTCATTTTTGTGGTTATTTAATATTTCTTTGTATAATACATAGCACCATACATGATTTGACTGTATTTTTTAAAATAAATGAATATTTAAAGAATTGTATCTCTTTGGGTGGCACTGACACATTAGCAGACTTATGTAAGGCATTTTCTAAATTTTTGAAATGCCTAACCCAAAAGGTTCGCCATCACTGCTGTAGTATATAAAAAATTCTAATTCCTATTTTCAAGAAAGAAGAGATTTTTCCTAACAATCTCCCTTCATACAGAATTAAGTCCAGTAGGCAGCAATGGCCATGCTTGGGCTTTGCAGTATACCAAAATCAAACCATATTTTGGTTCTGTATAATTGCAACCCTAGTCAGTGTGTATAGATTAAGATGATGATAATTCTGATATTTGGACCTGCCTTAACAACTAAATAATTTACTTGTGTTGTTTTGAAGGGCTGCACAAAGATGTTCAGGGATAATTCGGCCATGAGGAAACATCTACACACTCATGGGCCTCGGGTACACGTCTGTGCAGAATGTGGAAAGGCCTTTGTTGAGAGCTCAAAGCTAAAGAGGCACCAATTAGTTCATACTGGAGAAAAACCCTTTCAGGTAACTATTTCAACTATTGTAGATGAGACAATCATGACATTGTAATGAGAATCTAGTTAGTTTCTATTTGGTTTATATTCTGAATTTGCTTTATTTCTGAAGCTAGATAATTTTTGTGATAGATAATATCAGTTGAAGTACTGGAAGGAATTTGTTCAGAAACTAAACTGGGTACTTAGAAGATAATTGGAGAAATATTAAAAGTATATTGTAGTCAGAATGTTCTGGCACATGACCATTTCTCCTATTAAAGTATGCTTTTTAAAAAAGTAATATTTAAATACAAAGAAGCTACTTGAACAACATTTTCTTTTGTACATAGATGATCACTGTATGATTATAGTAAGATGTTAAAATGCTCATGACAATCTTCATTGGTAATTTAAGTTAGTATTTTGCTTCGTATGGTTTAAAATATATCAAATTCCAGTTAATGTTTTCTAAATAATATCTACTTCCCCCACTTAAATATGGGCTACCACCCATGTAGTGAGGGATAGTAGATAGGATGAGACTGATTTTATATATATATANATATATATATATATATATATATATATTAGTATTGCCTACTTTAGGTTGCAAAAAGAAGTAAATTCTCAATACTTTCTGACTATTTTGACAAATGGAAGTATAAGTAGACCATCTTCAGAATCTTTTAGAACATCGGACTGTAGAAAAGTCTTGTACACATGTTCTGATTTAAATGAAATATATCTGAAAAGGGGTTTAGGTAGATCTATCTTGGGAGTGAATTCTACAAAGTAGTACCATCTCAGAGAACATCTTCTAATTTCTCAGCAAAGAGGATATAGTTATATAATTCTTTGCTGTTCAACAGCACACGTGAACATTTCCAATTTCATGGAACTCACTTATGAATAACATAATTTGGAATTGTACAGAATAGAACCTTTATTTCATTTAAATCTAATATTGCAAATGAAGATCTGTAGGCAAGTTGCTAATTTTTTGTGTTTTCTTTTTGCCAGTGCACATTTGAAGGCTGTGGCAAACGCTTTTCACTGGACTTCAATTTACGCACACATGTGCGAATTCATACTGGAGATAGGCCCTATGTGTGCCCTTTTGATGGCTGTAATAAGAAGTTTGCTCAGTCAACTAATCTGAAATCTCATATCTTAACACATGCTAAGGCCAAAAACAACCAGTGAAACTGCAAGAACAAAGCTCTTGAACTCAAAACATCTTTTACCTTACAGGAGAATGGTTGAAAATAAATAAGCTTCCCCCTTTGTATATTGTTTCTAGGAAAGAATTTAAAAAAACACACAAAAAATGAACCTTACATGCCTATGGGACTTGTTTTTGATAAAGTAGCAAAATAAACTTTAAGGCAGCATTGCTCCAATGCTCCATTTTGCTCTGTAATTTGGTTTCAAGAGCATGGTGTTTTTGTAAAGTGTGATCCTACCTGGAAGAGACAGACAATTCATGGACTTGCATCAAAGACAGTTCTTTCTACAAACAGTGCTAAAATTGGACTTTTCACATTGTTATAAATATGATGCTCACCTGTTGCTTACAATTTTTTAATTTTGTATTTTCAAAGTGTGCATATTGTACACTTTTTGGGGATATGCTTAGTAATGCTATGTGTGATTTTTTTCTGGAGGTTGATAACTTTGCTTGCAGTAGATTTTCTTTAAAAGAATGGGCAGTTACATGCATACTTCAAAAGTATTTTCCTGTAAAGATTAAAAAAAGTTATATAGGTTTTGTTTGCTATCTTAAATTTTTTTTGGTTGTATTCTTTGATGTTAACACATTTTGTATAATTGTATCGTATAGCTGTAATGAAATCATGTAGTAACAAATATTAGATGTGATTTAATAGTGTTAATCAACTTAAACCCATTTTAGTCTCTTTTTTTGGAAAAAATACTGCCAGATGCTGATGTTCCGTGTACTTTCTCTTTGCCTGTTCAGTTAAGGAAAGTGGTGCTCGGTTGTAGAATGTATTGTACAGGCACTGACCTTTTAACAACACCTGATATGTACATCCTGTGTAATAGAGTGGGCAACAATAAAACAGTGGTCCTGAAGAATATGGCAGAAAATTATCTGTAAGCACAGCCTATTTTCTTCTGTTGTCCAAAACAAATTATAGTTCTTTAACCTCCCAGAAATTAGAAGATAAATAAAACTCAAGTTACCTTTACTTGTTTTTGCATTCAATTAGATTTTTTTATTTTAAAAAATGTAAGCGTGCTTGTCTTCTGCGTAGCATTCCATTAAATGAGTATGGAGTTCTGGTTTATCCAGATAATAATGGGTTTTCCTGAAGTAAAATTTCAAGTTTTATTGGATTCCTTCCAGGATTATGTAAGCAAACATTTGCTGTGGGATTTCCCATTCCTTTTATTCTATTTTCAACCTCTCAGATAATGCTCTACAGGGTCTCCACCTTCAAAACCAGATCTTGCAAGAGAAAAAACAGATCATTCTTTCTTAGCAGATACTGTGGAATATAACGTATTCCCTGCAATCAGTGAATGGTGGGACAGGGTAATTCATGGAATGCTGTTACTTCAAGGTAAGATGGTATCAGTTGAATCAATTGTATGGTATGATGCACTGGGCTTGTGAATTCTAACAATATCAATGTAAATGAGAGATCTCGGATGAAAGCTTAGCATTAGAATACTTTGGATTGAATTACAGTAAAATAGATTTTCTATGCAGGGCATGTCTATTGTTAAAAAACACCAAATTTATAAGCCAACTGAGCTTCTGGGTCACATTAAAAAAACTTGTTTTGGATAATTTTCATTGTCTTCCTTTTGTCCACAATTCTGGCAACATTACTGCTTTTTTTAGTGGAAAAGATAGTCTTCTAGATGGACATCTCTTCTAATTAATGCTATTACACAACTGGATCAGGTCAAATGGTTGTACTGCTCTTGCACAAACAAGAATATTGATGAACTATGTCAAAACTAAGACATCATCAATTATGGGTTCAGTCTAAAATGCCAAAGTTTGTCCAGTGCAAACAAAGCCCCCTAATTTTAGAACTTGCATTTCCTGTATGGCAGGGATCCCCAACACCCTGGCTGCAACCCACTAGTGGATCTTGAACCATTTGGGACCAGGCCATGGAAGTGATGGGAGGTTGTGGAACTCTGCTGGATGTTATAATTAAATGTTTTGGGTTTTTTTGAAAAATGGATTCTGAATATAATAGATGGTTCTTAAGGAAGATTAGAAAGTAGAAAGTAACTATTTTATGTTTTGGTATAATTCTATGGTAATTCTCAAACAGATCTATTTCAATAGATTGTATAGACTTTTTTATACAGGATTCTGAGAATTTCCTAAATTTCCAAAAGATGAGGATAATTTTGGAAGCTTATTAACTTCTAGCTAGAAGGCAAAACTTAAGATGACACCTTGTCCCATAAGGGAATGTGTTCTGAATAGTCTATAGAAGAAGACTTTCCCTGTTTGCTCTATTTTGGGACCTGAGATGCTCTGAAACAGCTCTTGTGAGCTGATTGGCATACCAACAAGGCCACAGCCAAGTGAGTTTCAGGAGTGAGTTGGAGAAGCCCCCAGAAGATGAGTAAAGTCCATTTGGCCAATGGGAAAATACGGGTAATCAAGTGTATGTCTGGTTCCAAAATGAGAATGCACTAGAGGTGAGCAAATAGCAATCAAGACACTGATTTGTAGCACATAAATAGAAGATTTGAAGACTCCTCTAATGTTCCGTTGAATCAAGAAACAGTACTAAGAATAATGAGGCAGCTAGGAAGCTGAGGTCAGGGAAGTGTCTGCTTCCAGAGCAGGAGGCAAAACAACAGGAAGTCACATAACACATGTCTTCACTCCCTAATACTGTGTTTCCCTGAATATAAGACCTACTCTGAAAATAAGCCCTAGTCTGATTTTTAAGAGTGTGTCCAATATAAGTCCTACATCAAAAATAAGTCCTAGTGAAGATCATCAGCCCAGGGGCATGGCCAGCATTGGAGGCAGTGAGGGAGCAGGAGCTGACTGTCCAGCCACAGCCTGAACAGTGCAGATGAATTGATTACCTGGTCCAAGCAGGCAATCCAGACATTGCAGGAAAACTTGAGTTGGTGGGTCAGAGCAGGTGGTCAGCCATGGAAGGTTTGTCTTTGTGTGCAAGCACTTGGGGTGGGGAGGTAGGCGATCTGGATGCTCCGCACAGGCTGTAGGCAAGCTGATAGACATGAAGATAAGCCTCCCACAGCTGCTAACTCACTCTGTCTCACCAACTCTCGACTTGCCTACGGGCCTCAGCATTTCTGGATTATGTGCCTCCCCCCTGCACCTCTGTTACCGTCTGATGCTTGGACAGGTAATTAACTTGCCTGTCCTGTGTAGGCTGTGCAATCCCAGAGCACTCCATTCAAGGGGTCAGCGGACTGCAGCTGTTGCCAGATAACATTGCCCCCCCCACATTCTTGCTGTGCATGCACCAGGAGGGTGGGGCACCAAGCCTGGCTGGTCACTTTGAAATTGTATTTCCCCAAAAATAAGCCCTAGTGCTTTTTTTTAGAGGGCCCCCCCCAATAAGAGACTGGATCTGGGTCTTATTTTGGGGGAAACAAGGTATATGAAGTAATCAGAGATGCCAGAAGTGCTGCAGACTACTGGTTAGGAAGAATAAGGCAGTATCACCCAGCCTCCCTTTTCCCAAAGGGCAAATCCACTGGATTAATCCCCAAAACACCCCTGAGGAAAGGACACCCCTGAGGAAAGTATAAAGGTGTGTGAGATGGCCTTGTGATACTCAAGGCCTTGGTGGCTCCTACATTCATAAGGCTAAACATTAAGAAATTGATATGGCTACTGTAGATGAGAATTACAACTTTGGGCTTCTGCAATGGCACCTTCTCCTGTTTCAAGACCATAGCATATCTAGAAGATCCCACTTGTACTTATATTGTGTTATTGTAGAAGAAGGAGAGGCAGAACCTTGGCTGGAGTTCAAAATACAGCAGAGGACAAGGTCCCATATGACTAACTTTGTCGCTTGTATCCTTACGATTTATACTATTTCCTAGAATGATTTGATTGCTTATTGTACCCTATGA
>AZIM01002128.1:123828-135221 GCA_000516915.1 Ophiophagus hannah | reverse complement strand
CTGGCCGATGGCACCCTGAGGAGATCCTGTCTGTGGGAGCGCACCGGGCGATGGGAGGCTGTTGTTAGCAGCAGGTGCTCCTGCAAATACCCTGGACCTAAGCCATGGAGGGCTTTATAAATGATGACCAGCACCTTGAATCTCACTCAGAGAGCAACTGGCCAACCAGTGCAGCTCATGCAGGAGGGGTGTAATATGGNNNNATCGGGACGCTCCCATCACAACCCACGCGGCTGCATTCTGCACCAGCTGAAGTCTCTGAGTGGTCCTCAAGGGAAGCCCCATGTAGAGAGCATTACAATAGTCTACACGGGAGGTAACGAGCACGTAACCGTACGCAGGGTATCTTGGTCCAGATAGGGGCACAACTGGAGCACAAGGCGAACCTGTGCAAATGCCCCCCTGNCCACAGCTCCTACCTGATCTTCCAGATTGATCCGTGCATCCAGGAGGGTGCCTAGATTGCGCACCCTTTCCTAACTGATTTTTCTCAATTGATTTGGAAAAATACTTTGCATGTTCAAACTTACCTCCAATGCATCCAATTGAAGTCAATGTGAAAACATTGGCATAAAATGAAAGAAATGTTTTTTTCCCCTGCCCATTATCATATTAATTATGAGCAGATCTTTAAGTGAGGTGGATATGGACAGAAACAAAACTTTCAATGTCAAGCTAATTACTAATTAAGCTAATTAAGATTTCTTAATACTTATAGGCAATCCCTAGAGACTTCATTACAACAAAAGGAGATGCCAAAATTCTGATTTAGTGTAAAAATTTTTTTTTCTTCAGTCAGTGATGTGGAACAGATGTTTGACTGGCCAGATGGCTCTTATATCTTGAGAGATATTATGACTAGACCAATGGTATTTTTTGCTGTTCAGAAATCAGCCCAATTGGAGTTTAATCATCCAGATAAGTGTGTATAGCACTGCAACCCAAACATTTGTTAATAAAACCTAATTAAAACTTAATATATTGCTGATGTCAGTGAGATAATGTTACAGCATTCTTATCTAAGGATGCTATGAAATAGGCTTAATAGTTTGTCAGGTCTCTTGTTCACCAAAGTTTCCAAAACTACTGAGCTTGACTTTTTTCATTATTGAATCTCTAAAGCACACTTCTGTTAAATCCTTTTAAACATACTTTCATCCTTTATCTTATTACATATAGATCATAATTATGCGCATATAACCCAGTAATGGAGAAATGATAATTTAAGCACATCTATCACTATCACCCTAAAAACAATAGTTAATTCAAACTCACATCGTCACGTGACGTATCATGCGACTTTTTCTTCCTTCGCTAAACCAGCCGTGGCCGTGGCCAGTGCGTGATGCATCCGGCCCATGGGCTGCAAGTTTGACAGCCCTGGTCTACATTTTGGGTTGTAACAAGGTTTCTAGATATACTCTAGTTTCCAACTCAAAACACAGTAACTAAAATATGTTTAAATATTTACAAGAGGCAACTGCATACATTAAAAAAAATTAAAAGCCAAATGCAAATAGTAGCACAGAAAAACAAACCATAATCTAAAAATAGCAGGGAAAGCATCTACATACTGAACAGCATGATTGAGATACTGATCAAATAATAAAGCAGGCTGTTCATATACTGTACTAAAATATTCACAAATAGCAGGAAGCAGCAGACTTCCTGACAGATACTGCTAATTAACAAGAATGGTAAAGTGTAGCTTTCATCATCTACAGAATGACTTGCAACAGGTTGTTAAAATACAGAGTCGGGAAAGGCTTATAGTTCTCCAGTTGTTCATCTCCATCAGTTCCCATCAGGAGGGCCACTGATCAGATGGTTATAAATTATGAGATAAAATTATTTGGAAAAACACAAGCTCCCCTAGGATAAAGTGCAGGAAAATGAAACAAATAGTTTTTTTTTAACTCTACATTTACCAGGACAATTGCTCTAAATAGAATATCGTGGTCAGATTGAGCAATAATCAGAACAGAGAATCCATTCAGACCTTTTAATGTGTGTTGAGAGAAGTATGCAGCTGGCATACTTCTATGCTCCCTATGAACATGAAAGGGGTATGACATCTGTGCATACAAGCCTTCATTATCTGTTCAAGGCCCCATTTCTTCTCTTCCTGTTTGAACACAGATAGAATCTGATTAGGAATTTAGCCTCAGGGCTGATAGATGTAGTAGCCATTTTGAGCTGTCTGCAATACGTTGAAACTGACTTCAGCTAGTGACTGCATTGGATTTCCTTAATAATGTGCTGGCTGGGGATTGTGGGAATTGAAGTCAAGGCTACACTGGAAAGTCCAGCAGATGTGGTTTGAGCACATATTCAAAGGACAAATCCTTTTATTGTCTGAATTTCTAGAGTCAACTCAGAGTCTTCCTAAAGCATTAAGCTGCTTTTATAAATGAGATTTTAAAAAAGATGCTTTATACAGACCAAAATGTATACTCTTGGTATCCAAATATTCTTTTTTTAAAAAAATGATGACATCTTACATGTAACAGGTACAACTTTTATCGTCCAGTCAATTTAAAAACTCGAAGGTTGTTGGATGACTGGACCAGCCTCACATCCACTTAAATCGCCTCTGATCTGGCCATCCTCTGACCTCATATATGTAAGGAATATTGTAACAGTGGCAAATGTTGCAGCATTAACAGGGAAAGCACGAAGCAAGGTGGATGTAAGACCCCTTGTGAACACCCTTGGGCCTTCATCCCGGTAGCTTTTTCTAATGCAGTCCAGAATACCCTGGTACCGTACGACTCCTCCAACTCCATCAGCCTGAAGGCGGGACTTGATTACATCCACAGGGTATGTAGAGAGCCAGGAGACTATGCCAGACATGCCTCCTGCCAGAAGCAGTTTGGGAACAATGTAACTATCTTCCGCTTCACACCCCAGATACCTTGTTAGGCAGTCATACGTTAAAAAGTAGAAACCAAAGCTGGGGGTCTCTCTCAGAAACGTGGAAACCATTCCCTTGTTGATGCCTTTTAGGCCCTCCTTTCGATAGATCTTCACCAAGCAGTCCAAAGAGTTTTTGTAGTTCTTGGACTTCAACTTGTATTCCCCTGTTCCTTGCAGCTGCATCCGTGTCTTAGCCAGTTCCATAGGACAGCAGATAACACACTGAATGGCACCTGCTGCTGAACCTGCAAGGAACTGATGTAGAGGTGTGTCCTTTCCAAGGGCACGGAGAGCATTCCCTTGAACGCCAAAGACAAGGGCATTAATGAAGGTGAGGCCCATCATAGGCGACCCAATACCTTTATAAAGTCCAAGAGCCTAGATGAAAACAAAGCACACAAATAGATGATGACCAGGAATTTAAAGACTTCCTCAAGCAACATATAATAAAGCTGTTAACATTCTGCAATTTTTTGTTTTGCAATAGTTAGATCTGAATTGTCCTTTAGGCATGGCATTCCTAGACTGTGACAGCAACAACTTGCCATACCCCAACATCCCATCCCAAAGATCTGCTTTTTTTTCACAGCAAAAAAAATTGAATGTTTGTGTGCAACCCCCAAATGCCAAAGATACCCCATAATCCCCAAGTCCACACAATTCAATATGCAGCTATTGTTTTCAAAAGTTCTCCTATTTCTTACCCTATCTATATCAGGGGTAAGAACCCATTTGCATCATGCATTCATAAAGGTGCCTGCCCCTCCCCCACTCCAGGCCACCAACCCAAAAAAGTTGGGAAATTCTGCCCTATATTACATTTTTTTACACTTGACAGCTACTTATTTAATATCAGACTATGAACAAAGCAAATTATCACCAATTCCATCTCCCTAATCTGGATTGGATTCATGTTCTAACAAAATAGAGACCATTAATAATCAGGAGATGAATCAGCAAGTTACCACCAACTGCTGGAGTTATTAACAGTGCAAACTGGACTCTGTTTCTGCCAAGCACATCCCTTTAGGAATCAAATGCACATCTTTATATAGCTATGTGGAACCTGAGGTTCCTTTCTATATAAATCCTGAAGTTTTCATCTCGCAAATGAGGAACTGAGATCAATAGCAAAGTAGCAAGAAAAGCATCAATCTTGTGTGAGCTTTGTTTGGGAGCATGAATAGAAATAATTCAGTGTTTTCCCCAAGCCTTCCAAAACTTTGAGGCAGAGATGAATACTAATGAAATTAAGCATTCTGCCCTAAAACAGGAACACATTCATATGCAGGGATGTCAAACTCAAGGCCTGCGGGCCGAATCCAGCCTGCAATGTGGCTAGATCTGGCCCGTGGGGACTGCCCTTGAGACAGCAAAGGACTGGTGCCTCAGCCCTGGCCCAGGCCAGCCAGGCTCTAATCTGTAACTTGATAGCTGCCATCCAGGCCGGAATGCAGTCACCCTTAGATCTGCTGTCTCAGCCCTGCCCTCTGGGCACTCACCACCTCCTGTGTGCATGACCAAGGGGCAAGGCCGAGGCAGCGGCATGGCACCCAGCTGGCTCCAGGGCTGCCCCATGAATCTAAGGCCACCATCCAGTTACAGATCAGCGCCGCACCCACCACCAGCGCCTCCATGGCTGCTCGCCAGTCCAGCCTTGCAGCTCGTGCGACTTCCCTTTCCCTTGGACCACCCATGATCTGCCCTGCTTGGGAAAGCCACAGGCGCAGTAAGCACGGCCACCAGCAGCTCTGCCAATCTTTCCCCCTCCCCTCATCCCTTTCTGAGTGCGGAGGAAAAAACAAGATGGAAATGAGAAGGAGGAAGGGAGGGAGGGAGGGAGGGAGAGAGAGAGGGAGGAAAGAAGGAAGGAAGGAAGGAATGATGAGGCAGGAAGCTGGCCATGCCCNATGCCCCCCCCCGGTCACGCCTACCCCAGCCACATCCACTGAGGCCACACACATCCAGCCCCCCGAGGTTACCACAACCCTGATGTGACCCTCAATGAAATAGAGTTTGACACCCCTGGTCTACAGTAATTAATATGCATATCTCTGGATATACTCTAAAGTTGTGCCAGTTGTTACTGCAATATTCCTACACATCAATACTTCTGCTACAACTAGGTATGAGTGAATTTGCATTTATTCACTACCTGCTAGGAGTATCAAACATCCACCCAGTTTGTATCATTAAACTAAACTTAAATATGGATGGAACTATGGAGGAATGTCCCCTTCTCATGGCTCTGGATGACAGTGAAGCCTGGAAGGCCTTCGGAGATTGTCAGCCACAGTAAGATCTGTGCCACTAGTGCTACTGCTATTGTTTTGTGGCTTGTTGTGGATTTTACTGTCCTATACTATGATCTTTTCTAGTGAGGGTGAGAGTGCTTATAGTTTTGTGCAATGTTTCAGAATTTATCTCCAGAATTTATCTTTTGAATATGTACATAAGCGTCCATCTACACTGATGCAAAGCTCCTGAGTTGCCACAATGCCTTAAAGGAGCCTCACTTCTTCCCAAGATCTGCGCTTTGTATCTGTTATGTGATTCTGAGACATTCATGGGACACAACTGCTTTCAGTAGGTGCAGGGAGATGTTAGTTCACATTCCCACAATAAAAAAATACCAGTTACTGTATTCAATTGGATACCATGTGTATCTAACACTGCTATGCCGTGTATACTTACCTGAGAGTAAGTCCTATTACACTCAGGATGCCTTATTTCCGAATAATCATGTATAAATTGGATCACAGAAATGTAAATATTTTAAGTGGGGTCTTCTTTTTTCTTTTTTCCCCGAGAAACCCAACATTCCCTATTTACTAAGCATGCTCACTTTCCATTGGCCTACTTTTTTTAAACTTTCGGTGTTTATTTTCTTAAATGTTTTTCTGTCTCTTGCTAAAGCTGGTCAACTGTTGACACTCACTGCTAAAGTTTAGTTATTAGAAAAAGCAGTTTAAAAGAATGTAGTAAAGGCTTGATCATTTCAGTTTGTGAGAAAGCGAATGGGTGACCAGCAGCAAGAGAAAAACTGAGGTATATAATTAAAATGTATTCATCTTTGTCTATCTTACAAAAATAAGAATAGCACTGACTTGGATTCTATTTAAATCAAGCTGCCCCTGAATGTTTACCTCCTCTATTACTATTTTTTATTTAGATTTTTATGATCCTTATTATGTCCTGGAGGAGGCCATTCTTGACAGATGGCCTGGGTACCTTCAAACTATCAGGTGGCTTTGCAGTTCCAGTATTACCAACATTCTATAAAAGGGGGACCACATTCCTTTTATTTAAATAGCTCTTCCTCCACTTAAATGCCCATCATGCACATTCATTCAGGAAGTTACTTACAGATTCTTGCTTTATGATAGACTGGAAACAATGTACAGTCCCACGGTAGAGCGGCTTCTCCACACTTTGAACTTGAAGGCGTACCTATAAAATGTAATCAGAAATTACTGACATGGCAAAAAAAAACAAAACCAGTTGATAGAATGATAGTACCTTTGGGTGCATACACATAATATAGCTATGTACATGTGTGCAGGCATGATGCCACAATACATTGAAGAGAACAGAGTTTGCGTTTTGGAAGCCACTCAGATTTATGTTATATCCTATATGGAATGGTCACTTGCTAGGATGTTAAATTAAGATCTTCAGTGAGACAAATCCTCACTTAGCTATTCAGTTATTGCTGGTTTAATTAGCACACCTGAGGTTTCTAAAGAATTTAGTGTTGCTCATCTACAGAACCATGAATAGTTAAGCTCAATATATATCAGTTGTAAGTGAAAATGTTCCCCAGGCATAGACTTACATTTTTTTCTATAGCACCACAACTACAATACTTTTACAAGCTTAGGGTTCACAACTTAAATATGTCAAAAGTCTAAATAATCTTAGTACAACGAATTCCAGCAATCCATACACAAGATTTACAGGGTCAAAAAAATCCTGTGTGGACGAACAATTTGGAACCTGGCTATTTTAAAACAATTTAAGGACCTCTGAGACTAACAATAGTTTAAACCTTAAGAGCATTGCATCTTTAGAGTAAGAGTTCCATTTTTGTCCCAATGTCATTTCTTAATAAAAATCATTTTTATTAAGATGGTTCCTAGTTTTTCTTCTTATTTTGTAAACGTGAGTAGCAATCAAATATGTTGGCAATTCAAAATACTAAAAAGCATACAGAGAGTGGGCTCAGAAATCATTCCAGTAGCAATACCTAAAACTCATTAACACAAAGCAGTCATAGCTGTATGGGGAAATGAAAAAAATGGGTTCCTGATTTAAGGAAAGGCTGAAACAGAATTCACAATTTAAGAGGCTTTTGCTTGTTAGCACAGGTATACAAACTTTAAGCACAAAAGGGGACAAAGAAAAACACTAGAGAACAAATTGCAAAAGTTAGACTTTTCTTTTACAAAAAATACAGATTATATTTAAAGGCATTGCATACCCCACACCCTCCATTCTAGAAACATTTTTAAAACTTTTTTTTAAAAAGGGAAGGTACTTTTTGCTCGTTTATAAAAATTTGAACTAATCATAAATGTTGGAATAAATTAAGACCGAGAGAAACAGAATGTTCACCTGGTCTATACTTACTAGGTAACTCTCCCGTGATGAGGCTTATCTGTCATCTACAACAAAGTAACACTTTTGCTGTTAATGAAGACAGCCCCTAGCTCAAAAAGTAAAGGCAGTTAAGCAACAAAGCAATTGTACACATTACATCAACAAAGTGGGGCAGGAGTCTCCATTTGAAGAGCTGGTTCCAAAACAGTTCAGCATCTTCCCCATTTTACAAGCCCTTACCCTCCCCGTCCCACAAACCCAGCCTGTCTAATCGTTACAACTACTTGAAAGTTATTAAACTTTGCTTAAATTCCATTGTATATATATATCTATATATATATTTAAAAAATAGCATTCAAGAGAAAATAGTGCCTAGCTACATTATTCAGCTTCATCAGGAAAAGACTGTCATATTAGGTAAGGCTTAACGAAGATTTAATAAATGCCTTTTCGTGAAAAGTTGTTTTATTTCTGACCGATTAAAATGAAGCAATGATACAATCCTGTCCATATTTTCTTGAAAGCTAACCCTCAGTGGGCTGGGCTTTCAAATAAATATGCATAAAATCTGTCTCCAAAACAGATTCTCCCTCCTCAGTGTGAGTAGTCATATCACTGTTCCTTTAACAACACAGTAGCAAGCTAAGCATTTAAGATAAATGCTTTATAGGTATGTATATTTATAGGAAGAAATCATGTTGAAATTGTGCAAATTATAAAAGTCTCTCGGCAATTTGTGATAATAAATTAAGTAACCTCCCAAATATGATAGAGTTTTCTTACAAAGCAAATATATTGAACATGTTTTCAAAAATGCATATAGCTTGGTCCCTGGGCACAGTTTGAGGGTAATGTGATGCAATAATTGGTTTTAAACTAAGACAGCCAGTGAATATCCCCCTAAACATCCCACAGACACCATTTTGTGATAGGTGAAATATAAATATACCAAAACAATTGAACTAAAATAAATTTCAATTCAGGAGTGCCAACTCATTCTGAGAACCTGTCCATTATAATATATGCAGGATTAAGTGTAACTCCTAAAACCTATTCATTCTGATAAGAAACCATGTGAAAAGAAGTTCTGTGCAATTTAATAGAATGAATCCACAGCAAAGATTATTTCTTGGAATGAAATAACTAGAAAATGCATTTACAAGCCAAGAAGCTACATTTCTCAAGGCTTATATGGATAAGTATTTCTTTGTTTTTTTAGGTATTCTTAATTTTTTAAGGTTATTTACAGAGTGTTATCCAGCACATTTTCTCTTCAAAAAGTTTATGTAATTCTCATACAAGCCAAAATACTTGGATTTGTTTTAATTTATATTCTTAGCATACAGCTTTACCCTGCACATTCATATTCCAAAATATGAATGTGCCCCATATATTTTAGTGAGGGATTCCCTGAATTAAAAATGCAAATATGTTTGCAACTTGAAATCCCTGTACTCCCATTATTAGTGTCTTATTTTCACAGTCCTGTTTTGAATATTATTTGACTTCTTTACAGGTGCGAATATTACCCAAACTCTTAATTTTTTTCTTGACAAATAATTTACTACTGAACTCTCCAATCGCAGCCAATATACATCCATGTCTTAAACAAGAAAATAAAAATTGTCATTGAAAACTCACAACATCTTTTCTTGGATGGGAAGAAGCACATTAAATCAGCAAGACTGTTTCATCATGCAGCAAACAGTCATCTGGTCAATATAATTAACAAATTAATTGCTTCAAATGCAAATAAAATAAGTGTACCAGATAAAGCAGGATTAAGGAAAGTGCATTTTTAAATTTTATTTTAGTACAAATAAATTATGTACACTCTAAGATTTATTAGATGCCATTGAACTATCATATTTAAAATATGGTTGAAGACATATACCTCAGAACACTTTTTAAGTGCATCAAACAAGGGATGATATAATCTGAAAGTTTAAATGTTCCATTTCTGTGGAACGTTGAATGCAACATGGGACGTTGCAGTGTTTTAGTATTACTGTAATCTATTGGGAGGTCTCTAGGAGGTGTCTTACTTAAATGACCTCAAATATCTAGATCCCTTCCCTATTCTATTTGTAAGGGCAGATACTGCCTTCAGTCTAATCACATATTTCAAGAAAGCTTGTGAAAAGTAAACCCACCTTAACTGTATCAAATGGATGTCCTACCAGTACACCAGCAGCACCTGAAATAAACAAGAGAGCACAATGAGACCATGCCATCCAGACCTTTATGTAAAATACAGATTCATTAAGGAATTTACAAAATAGAAACATTAAATACACCTTAGAGAAGGGGTTGGCAACCTTTTGGACCTCAGGGACCACCACTTATAATTTTAAATCCCGCGGACCACCAATATGAATCTAGCATGCTGCTCGCTGAAGCGCTGGGACTCCCACTGACGGGATGGGGTCCTTCAGGCACTTAGCTTGGCTGCCTATTTCTGCAACCTTAAATACTCAGAGAGTCATTTAGACCCATTTCCCACAGAAAACAAAACACTGGGATCTCTCATCTCTTTTTCTCTCTCTCCCTTTCTCTCCCCCCCCCCTCTTTCTCCCTCTTTCTCCCTTCCTCCCTCTCTCTCTGTCCCCGGGGGTAGGGTGGGGGTGAAAGGAACCTCTGAACTGGTGCTGGGTGGTAAGAATCTGATGTCTGGAGGCCAACGAGCCACGTGCTGAAGAGAGAGGTGGGGAAACAGGGGTGATACCGGCAGCGGATGAATTGATATGTGCGGGAGATCGCGGCATTGGAGCCCTTCTTGGGTGTTCCCTGGCCTGTGAAGGGGTGGGGGGTAAAGGAACCTATGAACTGGTGTTACCTCCTGCCTCCATGCATTGACAAGGTCGAGCAGCTACCAGAGATGCCCTCAGATGAAGAAGTTGTGACGGGGAGGCTCCCCCCTCCCCCCAAAAGCTTTTCTTCTTCCTTGCCAGAAGCGTTCACACACAAAGCACTCACCGCCCCTCTGGCACCCGACAAGCTGCCTCCTTCCCGCTGGGTATGTGAGTGCTTCTGGCGAGGAGGAAGAAAAGCTCCTGAGGGGAGGGGTCAAGCCTCCCCCTCGCAACATCTTCACCTGAGGGCATTGCTGGCAGCGTCTTCCTGTGGCTCAAGAGGTCAGCGCTCTTCCTGCTGCTGAAGCAGGAGGCAGCAGCCACGACATGGGTTTGCTAGGGAGACTGCAGGATTGCCCCACCTCCCTGCCAGCCGTCTGGTCTTCAGCATGCTGCGGCCCACCAGTGGGCCACGGGCCACCGGTTGGCGACCACTGCCTTAGAGCAAGGTACTAATCCTTCTACAGTGGGTGGTGAAATAGATCACACAATGAGAGAAAACAAAAAGGATAGGATATTAAAATTGTAAGTAAATCAATCAATCGATGTTAACACAATAAGACCAATAAAAAAATAGCAACGTCCCCACAATTGCAACAACAGCACAATTGTACTCGGGTTACATATTCCACCTAAGCTAAAGCCTTGGGAAGAAACCTAGGCCTTCGAGGCCTGTTATAAGGACCACAAGTCAGGGCTGCTCAAAATTTTGGGTGGGGGGGGAGCTATTTCCAGGGGGCAGGCAGCCTTTGTAACAGAGGAAGGCATACCTCCCGAGTCCCACCAGATGGCACTGCCTTAAAGATGGCTCCTGGAACACATCAGATATAACTGGGAGAAAGGCAGTCCCTTAAACAACCAGGCCCCCTATGGCATGAAAGGCTTTATAAATAAAAACCAGTACCTTGAGTTGGACCTGGAAGCTTATGGTAACCAGTGCAGCCTGTGCACTGAGGTGCTACATGGATATACGGAGGCCTGCCCATAAGCACCTGCCTCATCAGAATAGAATAGAATAGAATAGAA
>AZIM01002128.1:107092-118059 GCA_000516915.1 Ophiophagus hannah | reverse complement strand
GGAGCGCATCTGCGCAAAGCTGGGCAGGTACTGCGGGTTTAAGGCCGCTTTAGGGGCGGCGCGCTGGCTCTTATTCAGTGGAAGGTGCGGGCTAGTTACGCATCGAGGGCGCGGCGGCGGGGGCGGGGGGCGGATAAGACGATCGTTCGCCCTCCAGCTAATGCGGATTGCAAACCGAGGCACTGATCTGGGCAACCGGAGGACGGAGGCAGGAGAAGTTGGGATGAGCTGGCAGGCCAAATCTGCCTGTCTGTGCTCGTTACTTCAAAGATAAAAGCTTGCTTTCGATAGTCATGCATAGCGTTACACAATGAAGCCGGTCGGCGATTTTGGTTTTCAGAGACGAAGGAAATCCCAAAGGAGAATGTAATGGTTGGGTTCGTGCGGCACATTGAGCCATGAAGCAGTTTTTTTGGAAAAAGAGTTTTCGTTTGTAGTGTCTTGAAAACCCAGGATTAATTAAATAAACTATGATTGTTGTCGACCATGGGTATGTCTGTCATGCCGACATTGCTTGCCAGTATTACTCAGTGCTTGTCGCCTGTAAATACTTTGGGAGGGTAGCTTTGTAAGTCTCACAATAACATCTGTTATTGTCTTCCAGTATTACTCATTGCTGGTCACCTGAGATGGTATGCTGCCGGTGAATATTTTGGGAGGGAAGCTTTGTTAGTCTCACAAAAAAACCCCTCAACAGGTAGTATTTTTTTTTAACTTCGACAACTGTAAGATGTGTGGACTTCAACTCCCAGAATTCCCATGCTAACCAGAGAATTGTGAGAATTGATGTCCACACATCTTAAAGTTGCCGAGGATGAAAAACACTAGTCTAGGACTCTAGGTCGGACATCCCAAAGGTGCATTTTCACGAGGCAACTGGGCTATCTTGTTTTTCTTTGAAGACGTTTCGCTTCTCATCCAAGAAACTTCTTCAGCTCTGCAGCTTCTTGGACGAGAAGCAAAACGTCTTCAAAGAAAAAACCAGAAAGTCCANCTCTTGAAAAAGCACCTTTGGGACAAGCATGACCTGGATGACTGAGAATCTCCATAGACACTAGTCTAGGACAACCTAGAAGGCAACAATTCATTGTATAACCTTTTATAGAACACAACTAGGAGTAGCATAAGCTAAGAGCTGGGTATATGGAAGATACTGTTTCAGAATTATACAAACTACACTTCAGAGTGAATGCAAAGAGTGCATTTGTATGACATGCTCAACTGTATCTGGCTCAGTCCATGAGTAAGTGTATCCAGTGACCTGATGCCAAATGACCCAGCAAACTAAGGATAGTTTTGATTTTCTTGGAAGCAGCTGTCTTGGCTGGTACCCTGGCTGCTTTTGCAATGGCTGGCAGACTGACGTTTCCTTGCTTTTTTTAAAAAAAAGAAACCAATTACAAAACCAATGAATGCCCTTCTGTGGTAGCCTGGTGGGCATCGTGGTCACCAGGAATAGCATGTCACACAGCAGCCCCTCTGCCCATTTTTCATCTCTGCTCTGCTCCTGTGTCTGCATGAAAAAAAGCTGGATAAGAAAGCAATTTTTCTTTTTTCTCACAATTTTTCTCATAAATCTTCATAAACTCATGAATCCAGAGGCCAGAATACTGTTGATTTTAAAGTAATTTTCCATTTATGAGGAAGTTGAAAGGAGTAGATCTATAAGATAGCTTGCTAAAAATTGTAGTTGACGCCCTTTACATTAATCATGCTTTTTTTACCTGGCTTTGTACAACAGCATACTACACGCAGAAATAATCTAGCAGGTAATTTATATATGACCATACTATTGACTTCTGTGTCTTTTTCAAATAAACTTGTTTAGTTTGTGCCATGTAAATCACAGGTGCCTTTTTTCCTTGTCAAAGTAATATTTGTATTCATCTGTGAAATTTAAATTTAACCCCTTGATTTATTCCAGAGTTGCTCATGATGGAACTTGCTTTATTTATCTTTTCATATGATTTGTGCATGATTTGCTGCATGAAATAAATATAATTTATTTATATAATACAATTATATAAATTTTATTTATACAACTAATACATCATATCATGACATTCTTTTCAAAGGCATTGATAGTTTCTGAAAGCAATGGGAGAGACCGGGCAAAGATCTCTCTTTCTCATTAATATGTAAAATATCCATCAGGAGTTAACACTGAAACCTCTCTTAAAATATACATTAACATTGAAATTCCTCTTAAACTATACCTTAATCTCAATGTAGTATACATTTCAATTATATTGATCTTACATTTGATTCCTCTATATGGTCACAACAACCAACACAGTTCTATAATTTACATAGGCTGCTAACTTGTGTAGGAACTTTAACACCTGTGTTATTATATACTGATAGAAAAATAATTTTGACACCTTGTTTTGTACCAGTCTCATCTCCAAAGGCTGCTCTGCATGGAACATGTTATGGTAGTCTAATAGATGATGATTGGGGCACGAGTAATGTCATTTTGGCATCCTGGTCAAGATAGGATCTTGCACCCACCCATTCCACCCCACCCCTACTATTACTTCCACCTGCGGTTCCAAAAAAAGCCAAGGGTTAAGGAGGATTTTTTAATATATAAATTTTATTAAATGTTTTAAAGATAAAACTAACAAAACCTAGTACTAAATAAGGAACACAGACAAAGGTAGAAAAAGAAAAGTTAAACTTGTCAACCCTCAAGCTGACCTGACTGAGGCCATTTTGAGGCTTCAGTGTTGCCACACTGAAGCTGAGGGATAGCGATGGGAGAATAGAGATAGTTGGGGTTTGTACTCAAAACAAAATACTTTCTCTTAGGAACCAAGGACATTCCCACAGGTGGCCGGAGAGATGAGGAGTGAAGTTACCAGACAACCGGATGGCACCTTGATTGGACCATGTGATTGATTGATTGGGAAAGGGGAGAACCTTTTAATTAGGTGAAAACTGCGGGAATATTCAGAGTTGGTTTTCACCAGCCTGTGCCAATATGATATGTCCAATAAAACTATTCTTTGAGGAACTGCTTGCCTCGGAGTTCTGTTTGCTATGGATGTACTACTTGGAACCCTGACAAAAGAAATAGAAGCAGATTTGGAAATACAAATATAATTACAAAGTTATCTCTTACTCCATAGTTCCCAAAAAGTTCACTTTTTCACATATTTTTTCCCTAATCATCAAAACCATATGTCACAAGTGCCTTTTTTCTGTTTCATGTAACAAGTCTGTAAGGCATTTCCAGTCAGCCATAACTGTAAATGTCTTTACCTTAATCAAGGAAGTTAATTTACCCATCTCTGCAAGTTCCATCATCTTCATCAACCATTTTTCTGTCGTTGAGGTAATGTTGAGATAATGTTGAGCTTTTCTACCATCGAGCATATAATAATTTGGCTGCAGTTGTCATATATAAAAACAAAGTCCATGTCTTTTTTCTAACTCTCTGTCCAGATCCAAAGTAAAAGCCTCTGGTTTCAATTGTATATTAGTCTTTAAAATCTTCTGAATTAGTGTATGCATTTATGTCCACATTTTTTGTTTTTGTTTTTACACATCTACCAGACACAATAATGTTCACATTTCCAACATAAATTTAAGATACTTGACACATGCTAGACAATTTCTCTGGTGACAAATATCAACGGTACATCATTTTATTAAAAAATTCTTTTGAACATAATGTAAATTTCATTCCTTTCAACTACATATTTTCCCATTGAGCCATTTGTATATTATAACCCAAATTATTTAGCCCATTTTGTCATATACTCTCACTTGTTCTTCTGTTCAAGTTTCCAGAAAAGTTTATACATTGTAGCAATAATGTTCTTCAGTATTTACACATTTCTGTTAAAACATTGTCAAAACCATAAAATGTTTTATCCACTTCAAACCTTTTTAATAATTGTACATAAGAATATGATTGGCAAGCATAGCCTTTATCAACTTTTCCCTTGAGTTTATTTTAGATTTCCTTTGAGAAAATTTTAGAGTATTATGACAAGTTAGCTGTTTATGTTTACTTATAATTTCCTGTATATAAAATATTTCTTCTGCTAAAAGCTACAAGTGTTTTTGGACACAATCTAGATTTGCATTTATTCAATTTCTCAAAATGGCACACATGATGAGAAATTGCAAATCATAAAGTAACATTTTCCAATGTGGGGGGCTATGACTCCATCAAGAGTAACTACTGGAACATTGCTCTTAGACTGCTGAGATGTTCATTAACAAATAACTACTCCATCTTGGAAGGATTTAATCTGACTTTGTTTTGCACCATTCAGATCTTTACAGCCTTCTGGTCCCAATTCAAGGTGATCATTTATAGCTCAGTATTGTCTATGTGTTGATGAAACCTCTGTTGATGAAACCAGTGGATTTCCTCAGATGTTGAATATAAATGTTGTATAACATAAAGGAAATGATCATGCCTAGAAGAAGATGGGTTCATTCACTGCTCCTCCATGAACTACCTGGAACCATTCATGTAGGTGGGAGTGAACCTACCAAAGAATTATTCCCCCAATTTTCAACTATTGTGAGGAGTCCAGAATGCTCCATAGTCAATGATACCGAACACCATCAAGAAATCTAATAGGGCCAAGAGGCACTTTGCAATCTAAGCCCAAAATATAAATCATCTATAAAGCAACCAGTGTTCCATGAACAGGCCTGAGTATTGACTAAACATTATTTGATAAAAAGTTGAGGAGAAAAATAACCAGGGTATGGTTTTTCAGAAGATAGCAAACTGAAACTATGTCCTTTGTAATGAAATGCTAATAACCTCCTACATTCATTTGTTAAGTGCTGCTGAAGAGCCAGGAAAGTCATGGGACAAATTCATGAGTAATATCATTCTGACTACCGAGGACCCTATTCACTTTCTCAAGCTTGACAAAAGAATGCCAGATAACTCCACAAGGTATTTCTTCATTCATCACCATAGATTTTGTCCAATTGGCATCCAAGCCAGAACACATAGAAGCTCATTAGCTGTTGAGGATGAACAGTAAGGAAAACCTGCCTTATCCATATTTTCTGAAACTGCCTAGTAACAAAAACAGGAAGCTGAATACGATGAATGTTCCATCTGATTTGGTAAAGTTCTTGCTTTATGCCTGGTGGCCATTCCTCATTTTTTAACCTCTGTCAATGGAGCTATCACTTTTTAGTGAAATACATATTTCATTTACATCTCTTCCAGCAGCTAAAAGCACTGGTCTTGTGGATTTGAGTTGAAACTAGTTACAATTTTTTCTAATAATACAATACTTGCAACTCTTTCTATGGGGTGATGATGGGAATATATGCACATGGCATATTAACTAAGGTAGCAATGGACCATAGAATACAGACACAAACTAGATGCAGTAGGTCAGAGATACTTGTAAGGTACATTGAACACAAGAACTCAAATGACTCTTCAGTCAAAACCAAGAATCTTAGGAGGAACATATATCATGAGACACTTCTAGTCATACTTGGCAAGAGGTACAGAATCACATGGATCAAATAAGAAGTAACCTTATTAATCACTCACTTAGAATGGTTAAGTGTTAACTGGACAAAGCTATTGGTTAACTGCATTTTGATATTCTTTCTCAACTCACCTTCTGATTTGAGGCATGATTCCCAATGCAATTGTCTTACATTGAATTGTCTACGTATATTGGGCACCCTTCAGTCTAACAAAACTGTAGGGCACCACATCAGGTTGGAATAGACTGGCTTAAGGCAATTTGTCTTTTAGAGCGAAGTATCTGAATTACTTGCCTATTTAGCAATTCACTGTGTGAATCAAGCTATTATGGTTTATAAAATGCAGTTTATAATGCAGCATATTGTGTGAACCCATCCAACTGAGCCTTAGACAATAAACCATAATTGCAAACTATGAGTTAATACAGTAATCACTAAATCAAGTAATCCGTTCACTTGGTCTAGTACTGGCTTGATTGAGTGAGTAAGGTCTTTTCAAGCCTTACTACTGAAATAACTGGTGTAGCAGTTTGGATCCCATGCACCCAGAGAACTCTAAACATGTGCCCAACAGAATCTCCCCAACAGATTATACCACACATATACACACACACAGAGGGGAGGGGGATAAGGACTGTTTACTTAGAGCCATCTCATCTGAATACCAGACTGATCTGTATCTCATTCTCTGCTGGGGCAACAGATTCAGCAAATCAAGAAGCAGGATTTCACTTTTTAAGTTAAAAGAATATATATCCATTATCTGGAATTCTTTCAGCTCATAGAGTTAACACTTCAGTTTGCAGGGCAAAAGGCACTAGAAGAAAGGTCTCTGTCCTTTGTAACAATTGCAGCTGGCTGCTATGACGTTATGAATTGCCCATGTTCCGGGGACAATTTCCAAATTCTGGTGATATACCTCTTTCAATTCACCTTCAGAGAGAAGTGCAGAGAGCTGGTGTTGCTGTCTTCAGCACCTATTATTCAAGAACTCCCTCCAGAGTTCTCCTTCCTAGAAAAACAGATTTTTCTTCAAATATTTTTTTCCTGGATGAGCAAACACAGCTGACGTGGTGCAGATGGATTTTGTTGCTGGAGCCATTGGAGGTAACAAATAATATGGTGGTATTTTGATGAAGAGAGACAAATGTCATTTCTTTGATATCATGGGCATATCCCAGAACTAGAGTTAAAGAGTTTTGGGACATCCAGGAGTGAGAACTTAATCAAGCAAGAAGTTAGCTGAGGATAGAAGCAGATTTGGGATTAGTGCCAATAGCCCTTCTACATTTGATTCTTTAGTAAGATTGTGTATTTCCTATCTAGCCTTACAGACTATCATTGTTTCCAACACAACCATACATTACTTCAGACATTGCTGTTTGTTTTAGGTTTTCACCTTTCTTTTTGAGGATCTAATCAACTCCATCTGATGTTTATTTTCTTCATTTCCCCCCTTAGCCCTTTACTCTTTTAAATATATTTAATTCACAATTCAATTCTTACTGAATTGAGCAAGATACTTCAACATATTTCTTTTGCAGTGTTTACTCACTTTTTATAGTGTCCATAATAATTCAAAACCTACCTTCCCTTCCACCCCTATTAAACAACCTATTCTCACTGTGCTCCATTTTATGTTACTTTCTTTTAATATACTCAAGTCTACTTTTCTATCTAACAAAGTAGGCCACAGCATGCACTTAAACATAGCCACTTTCACTTCTTTAGACAAATATCCATTCCTCTCAGTAGGTCATGTATTATCTACCATCTATTTGCATATTTTAACATTTCTTCAAGGTATTTCCCCATACTCATTAGCTTCAAAACAGTGGGTGCAAATGAATAATCCCATATCTGACCCTTTTTATTTGTGTGTAATGTGTGCAAGGCACATTTAAAAAAGAGCAGGGCTTTGACAGCGGATTACACCTGCCATTTTGAAACCAGTGTCCCTGGGGATGGCCTGTATCATTTTACTGTTCTATTTTTTTTATGTATAACTTGTAATCATTCACTTCATTTCTCCTCACAATCACCGTTACTTTACTCTTCCGTACATTAATTTTTCAAATCAGTAGTTGTGAATCATACCATTTATCTAACAAACCTTGCAAATCTTTTGGGTTCTCATCTACCTTTTGCATACGTGTACATTCATGCCTTGAAATATCATGCCCCTAGTATTATGCCTAATATTTCTTATGCACATCTTCTTATAGTAAATACATTAACAAAGGGACATTGCACACCCTTGCCTTACTCCAAGGTCTGTGTTGTATCATTCACTAGGTATAACATTTATTTTGCATGCATGGTTTACTACCATTATGTACCACTTATATCACATTCAGCAATCATTTTTAACTCCATATTAATAGAAAGCATTGCACAATTCAAGCTGATTCTGTTTGTCATAAGCTTTCTTCTACCCTAAAAAATATACAATAAACCTTCTCACATTTCTCAATGACCTCCTAAAGACCATTTCCCTTGCTCAGAGAAAGTACAAATTGACTTTCCCATGTTTTGCTCACTGTCTCTTCTCATAACCATTTTTGATCAAAATTCTGCCCAAAATCTCCTCAGCCATACTTATCCTTTTGCAGTTTTTCCATTGCATTCCTTCTTGCTACTCTTCCCGATACAGACTGGTACCATAATGCCATTCTTTCAATGGCCTAGGCACAATCATCACACACATTAAACCCATTGCTTAGCTAGAAACAAACTGCATGACTAATTTAGTCTTCTTCCAATCATACCATCTGCATTTTTAGCTTCATTATTTTTCACTTTTTTCATCATTCCCATACCAAATACCTCTTGCACAATATCCTCACTTCAGTTTCATCTCAATTCCATCACATTTATTTTTAATTCTTCACTCTGCTGGAGGCTTCTTATCATCCCAAAGATTGAACTGTATTTCAATTGCTCATTGAAGTTAGAGTGAAAGTTTGTTACCCTCACCCTTTTTTATTGGTACAATACATTCAATATACATTGATGAAATTTGTCCTGATTTGTCCTGTGAAATCAGAGTGTGCTATAAATAAGGCTGGACAAAATTACTTCTAATGTTTTTCCATTACAACTGTCAAGAAATTATTGGAAAAAATGCTTTTGATGCTGTGATTTCTGGAGAGGGTGGCATGTATATAAACGAGGAACTTTTCCAATTCTATAAAAATAGAAATGTTATTCTGTAAAAGTAGAAATATTATTGGACAATCTGTTCAATGTTCTGGCAGCTACTTTTCAGCCTTTGCTCCACTCTTTTGGCTTTCTTTGAGACATTACTAGTTTAGTACTGATTAATGCAGTCTAGAGAATGCCATGGTTCAGTGCTCCTGGGACTGCATGATTCAGCAGGTAAGAAGAGTCTATGTTTAAAAAACGTGAAAGACTGAAGAGTGAAAATTTTATGAATTTTTTTTCTACTCTCCCTGTTCTTAATACAGAACTAGGCCAAGCAAACTCACGTTTGAACTTTATATATTCACTTTCCTTATTTATGCTCAATAAGGCTAAGTCAAAGTGATATTTTAAATATTTATTTTGGAAAGAATTTTTTTTGCAAAGTTGATTATTTATATGGGTTATGACTTGCAGACAGGATGGATCAATGGTGTTGAATCCACTGAATCCAAAAAATGTTGCCAATATATCCAAAATTCTGTGCCATCCTAAGGGACACCAGATATCAAAGACTCATTTGGATTATTCTAATATCTGTCTTATATCTAAGACAGAGAAGAAGTATCTCATTTTTCATTTTTACTTTATTTCTGAGTGAAACTAGGGAAATGTATGTTGAAGTGATATTGACCCAAGAAATAAGAAATAAAGAGGGAATATTTGAGATAGGGCATACCAGTTTGGTCTAGTGGTTAAGGCATCAGGCTAGAAAATGGAAGACTGTGAGTTCTAAGCCCTCCTTATGCATGAGAGCCAGCTGGGTGACTTTGGGCCAACTGCTCTCACTCAGGCCAAGCCATCTCACTGGGAGTATGTTTGCTGCCATGAGTTATTTATAAAAATAACAGTGGGATAAAAACTAACTATGTAACTAACTAAATAAAATGCAAATCATTTTTCCTATAAAATGTTTTACAAAACCACATAGAAAAACCAACTCTAGATACATATCAGAAGACAAAAGTCTATCAGTTTGAAACAATTTAAACTCAGCATAATGTTTCCCTAATCGAGAAAAGTCCTTTATCTTTCCCAGTTCAGAAGTTCTCTCACTTCCCCTTTGGCTAAATATGGCATTTATTTATTTATTACATTTTTATCCTGCCTTTATTTACAATAATGTTCTAAACCACATTATATTCTCTACCCTATTTGCAACTTACCTATAGACCATAGGTTCCTTTTTAACTTACCGAAATATACTAGCCTAAATATGTAGAAACCATGCTAGGGCTAGGCATGATTCATAAACTTCAGGCTTAACCTTGTTAGTCACAGATATTCATAACATTTCTCCTTCACCTTATAGAGTGACAGAAGACATATATGTTGAAGCTAAGTTTGTCTTTGATTAGAATATTTGCATTGGCAATATTCCATTGCCTCTAGGATTACCATGGCAAATTAAATTAATGAATGTGGAAAGATACTATTTGTAATGCAAATGAGTGTGGAAAGATACTTGTAATGCAAATCATCAGTCTGGCCCCTTTATATAACATTTTACAAAGCAGTTGAAGCAAGATCAGTTTTAAACCTCAGATAGGAGAATAACGCTACCCACTCTCAGTGCAGAGTTAAGTCTGATTTAAGACAGCTTACATTTATTGTAAACTCTTTGCAAAAGCAGCATAGTCGGTGCTTCTGATTCTATCATTGGATGCAGGCAAGAAGACAAAGCGCTATTTTCTATTTGAAACAATTTAATCCAATTATACACTGAGCAGATCCGATAGTGGAAGAGAAAGTTTTCTGTGCTCTCAGCAATGTGGCCACATTGTCGCAGAAGAGAATGAATATCTTTATGGCAGATCTTTATTTCAGTGCAGTGCTCAGCTTTACCATGGGAGAAATTGTAGCCACCTCATACGTATCTTGGTCACATGTGTAGAATTTACATTGGAAGGGTGTTTATTAACTGGCCTCCTCTTCCAGATTGGGCTAATACTAACACACAACACTAGTGTTTCTTTTTAAAGCAATCATGTAAGCTGATTAGAGCCAAAAATGAATGAAGACGCATAAAGGTAGTCATCATAAAATAAACATTTCTTAAAATGTCTAGTATTCAGGCTATCATTGGGAAAAACAAGGGCAGAACATGCATGCATAAATTCTCCGTATGATGCATGCTCCTCCTCTGTAAAGCTTGGGGGGGTATTGGAGCAGCAGGACAATATGAAACAAAAACAAAGACAAAGAAACCAAGTTTATGAATGCTTATGCAACATGTGATAATGAGTGATTCAGCATGGGCTGGTGCAGGGATGGGATCCGAC
>AZIM01002128.1:58348-71205 GCA_000516915.1 Ophiophagus hannah | reverse complement strand
AAATTAAAATTAAATTAAAAATTAAAAATATTTGCAACCAATCTGGGGTGATTTCCCCGTCTCACAAAAATACCTTATATACAACACAGTTCAGGAGAGTATACCAAAGTTCAAGAGGTGTTTCCAGAACAGTCAGCAACAAAGAAATGATACTTCTATAAACTTTTCTATATATTGATCTCAATCTCCATGTCCTAATTCCAGATCTCAGCAATTAGCATAACGCAAACATCTACCACTTTTAAAACAAGAAAGCATTTAATAATAATAAAAAAGCATTACTTACTTTGTAAACATAAATGGGATAAGGTGGCCAACATGCATTGTCTCAGATGAGGGACCTCTGCCTGTATAAAGGTAAAATGGCTTCTTCTGTTCATATGCATCAAGAATTTGGTTCATATCTCTGTAGGAAAGTGAGGAAACAGTGTATGCTTTTTAAGGAAATGCCAGTCATATAAAGATAAACGAGAGCAGCATGAACACATTTTAGTGATTATTTTGTGCTTAAAAAAAATACTATGCCATAATTTATATCATGTGACAACATTCTAGTTTTGAAATACAAGGAATGTAGGACCACCATTTCCATTTCATGCTCCAAGTTTTAGTTTTCTTTCATCAGGATGCTTGTAGAATAGTACTCAATATTATATTAAGATTAATGAAAGAGGCATTTAGAAAGCATATTTTGTTTGATTCAAATAAGCTAGTAAAGCACTTACCTATGAGAAAAGAAAATACCGCGCCGTAGAAAATGATGTGGTTTATGACCTGTAATTCTCTCTATTCTATTGATGAGGTCTTTATCAATTTTGCTACTGCCAAATCGAACTGAAAACAAAAGAAATAGAGACTAAATTATATACATGATTGTGAATAAATTAATGAACAGTAAATCATAGAGCCCTATTCCTCAGAACATAAGTGGAAAAATAGTTGAAATGTTTTGAAAAGGTTGTACTATGTGTGAATGATGAACACATAAGAACATTTGATCTCAAAAAGTGATGATTCTTGTTGATTTGATTGATCTCCTGAAATCTCTAGTTACACGGTAATAGATAGTTGGTCTTGACTTGGAAATTGAGTATACAATAAATATTTGCTGACAGAACATGTTTTCTTATGCAATTAATTTGATTTCAAGATACCTATTTGAATCTATGTTATATTGCCTTCAGAATTCAGTAAAAAATTCAACCTGATGTATGAATATACAGTATATCCTAAGATTTATGTGGTAAAATCTACTGAATACAATGCATATTTTGCTTTTTGAAGGATCGACTCTACAGCCGCTTTATTATTTGGTTTCAGTCTTAAATAGTAACATAAAAAAGTGTTATTAATGTTACTTGTCCCCATTCTGGTGACACTGTCACACCCCATGGCTTTTAGGATCTAAACATAATTGTGATTTTAAAAATTCTGAACTGAAAAAACATCCCTACACTGCTATCCATAAAAGTAGGGAATTAAAAAGGAAAGGAAACTTAATAAGACTTCTTTTGAAATCTTGAATATTAAAGAAGCATAGTGGTTGAATAAGATCAAGGGTCAATGAATTCTAGCATCTTAACAATGGCACGTTCATGAAATCCCACCTGAAGAACTTGATGCTAGTGCCCCATCTGGCAAATGGAAAAGATAATATTTTATGAAAAGTGCTATTTGAAAATGAAGAACCAATTTTTATAACTTCAAGACTGGCAAAAATAAGGCAGTGTCTAAAGAGCATCCTTAGAGAGTCTTTGTAAGTGTGCTGTATTTCAAATAACATTCCCACCACTAACTCCGTTGTATTCCACTTTCTAATTCATTTAATCTTAATTCATATTAATATTTAATGTTTCAATGTTTTTAATATTCTGTACATTTTAGAATGTTGTAAGCCACTCAGAGTCACTTGACAGACAAACAAACAAACAAACAAACATGTTTTTTTAAGGAAATAGAACCCCACACACCTATAAGTTTATCATAATCCACTCCTTTTGCATTGGATGTCTGCACTGTCCAGGGGTCCACAAAGTCATCCCCTTCAACATTGTCTGGACTGTTACTGACTGGAGTGAAATCTGTTGGAGGAGAATCTGCTTTATATTCTTGACCTGTTGCTGTTTTATAGGTTACTTTTAATGACAGCAACAACTTAACTGCAGCATCAATTTCATCCTGGGAATAAAATAATAAAAAAGCATAACAGCATTCAAATAAATTAAGTTTAGAGACGCTAAACCTAGCAACTATATATATATATACATATTCAGTGTTCTCAACATCTAGCATGCATAGAAATTACAGGGCGAAGACAAAAATCTGCATGAGAATGAAACAGCTGGTTCTTCAAAAAAAAAAAGGCAAAAGAAATTCTCAAAACCACAACTACAGCCAAATATCTGCTTGTGTAATGTTGAGCGCGTCATTCAAGGCCTCTATTGCATTTTTCCACTTGCAAAACAGGTTCAAATATTTATCTATTTCATAGGGGTACAGTGGAACTAAAAAGAAAAGGTTGTTATAAATATTCCATTTAAGATTTTGGTGAGCTTACTCCAACTAGAACCAAATTGCTTCACTTACCTATCATGTCTTTCTTCAAAACCCAAGTATTTTTACAGAACACTTTTTAAATATAATTTATATGGCTGCCCATCTCACACTATGATGCCTTTCTCACTATATAGCTTGGGAAAGTGCACAGATTAAAAACCCAACAGGGAAAAATAGTAGTCCAGGAATGTAAATGATTCATTCTAATCCTAAAATCACCTCAGTAACACAACTTCCCTAACCCCCAGGCCTGAAAGTCTGAGAAAATAGGTCCTCAGTGACTCATAAAAGGCTAACAGGATCGAGGCCATCCAGATCTCTTGAGGGGGTTACTGTTCCACAAGATAGGCTGTGATACAGAGAAGACATGATTTGTAGATCCAATAAGTTGACATTGTTTAATAGAGGTCACTGGAGCATGTCCTTTTTGTGAAATCCAGAGGTGAGCAGAAACAGTGGGAAAAAGACAGCCCTGCACTTGATTTAGGCTTAGACTTTATCAAGAACAGCGGCATTTGTAATCACCCAAGAAGAAAACCTGCCCTTGAGACTCTGCTTATCTCTGTTTATCATATCAGTGGAGTCCTTGGTGTTCTCTGAGTCTGACTGCTCAGAGAGCACAAAGGACTCCATCTTTCAACCCTAAAGTGTATGCATGCATGTGTGTGTGTGTGTGTGTGTGTGTGTATATACACACACACACATACTCACACACACACCCCTCTATTGGAGCATCATATCTGACATGTTATAGTCGGAGCATAGGCTGTACAATCCTGAGCCTAAGTTTCCTTTGGGTAGAGTGAGTGAAAGTTGGAGGCAGAGGGAGCAAAATAGCTTCCTGCCTGCTACTTAATGAAAAATTTCAAATCGGACTTTTGTAGGGTTATACAAAAAACTGAATGGATTTCCGTGAAACTAAGGTATAAAAATAACTCTCTGAATGGGACTGAGGGGATATGGGGTCTCTCCCCCCCTTTAGTCTCTGTTAAGACTAAAAACAAAAGCTTTCCATTTATAAACTCTCTGCTAGGGACTAAGGTATTCCCCTCCCCCTGAAAAAATCCTTGAATTCACTCAGCTTTCTCCTACCACACCACCACAGTGGAATTCATTGATTACTGAGATGTTTACTAATACTAATATCTACCTAACTGCTTCAACCTTGGAAGATTTCATATGCCATAATGGGCAAAGATCCGAAGCGCAGGTAGCAGTTCTCAACCTTAAGTTGTAAAAGGTAAGGCTGTATTCATCTTAGAACAGATAATGCATTGGTTACAGCTCTTACAGATTCTGTTAAAACCATTTTGTCTAGATAGCAACAGATTTGACTGGTTTTATCCATATAATGTAATGCAGAATGTTTACAATAGGTCCAATTTTTTAAATTAAATCTACAGTAAAGATTTAGCAACTGAAAATAGCTGTAGACAGATGTTAAGTATGTAAAGGAAAGCAAACAACAACAAAATATTTACACATTACATTGCCACTGAATAAATCCTATGATGAATTCTAAATTTGTTCTTGCTTATTTTGTCATTTTTACTAGTAGTTAATCTTGCTGGAGAATAAGAAAAAAGTCTGATGGGCTCAGGGGACAGTCAAGTAAGCCATCTGTTTGTGATAATATCTTTCAAGTACTGTGATGAAAGGACAGAACAAAGGCTGAATCAGAGAATATTTTCACTAGTTCAGTGAAAGCATTTGATGGTTTTCAATCACTTTCAACAATGTAAGGATCATTTTTGCTTACAGAATAAATGCTCTGGATCTAATACTGTATTTTATCAAGAAACTTAAAATTCAATTCTGGTGGCATGATGACATAACCCACCCCNCCCCACCCCCAATCCAATTCAATACTCATATTTTGTAGTAACACAGTTTTATTACAAGGCAATTATTAAAATGTTTATACAGGTGGATTCCACAGAAATTATATTGTAGTACTGCTTTACCTTTGATGCTTTCTTGGATTTCAGTGATCTAACATTTTCTCCTTGTGCAGCTATTTGTTCAAACAGTTCAAGTGGCTTAAGAGAACAAAAGTTTCCGTTTGGAATATCTGCCATTTTAAGGAGTGTGGAAAATCTTGTACTTTTAATTTAAAGTGCGTTGTATAATGTTTTATCCAGAAACTTCAAAACAGCAAACTTGAAGAATTCTATAAGGCAAATAATAAATATTATCTATCTATCTATCAATCAATCAATCAATCTATGAATTACCTAAGGGTAATTAGTTTACAGATAGCCCTTGACTTACAACCACAATTAGGACCGAAACTTTCATTGCTAAGCAAGGCAATCAAGTAAGTCATGCCAGATTTTATGATCTTTTTTGGCACAGCTCTTAAGTGAATCACTGCGGATAAATGAAGGATATCATCATTAAGTGAATCTGGCTTCCTCCATTGACTTTGCTTGTTGGTTGGGAAGGGTACAAATGGTGATCACATGACTTTGAGACACTGCAAAAATCCATGCCGGTTGCTAAGCCCTGAATTTTGATCACGTGGTTCTGGAGGCATTGCAATAACCATAAGTGTAAGGACTGGTTATATGTTACCTTTTTCAGCGGTGTTGTAGCTTTGAATAGTTGCCAAAAAAGGGGTTATAAGTCTAGGGCAATTTGTATTATTGATAAGATTAGTAGCACAATTACTAGTAAATGTACTTCTTTTAAAACAATGATACTGTTACAGTATAGGCAATTGCACTGTAATCAATGTCAGGAAGCAATTACATTTAAAAAAATTGCTAGCTAGAATAGATATTCCATAGCATTTTTTGCCCTGCCTTCATCTGAAGTAGCCAATCCTATTTCAGACATCATTTGACATTGATAGACTATCATATTCAAAATTAATTGGGGTGATCTGAACCATATATTCTTGAGCATAAACTAGTGGGGTCAGTGGTCAGGAATAATGGAATCTGAGGGCAAAGGTTCATTCTCCAAGCTTGTGGGTTGCTCTTTGAACATTCCATTACCAGGCTAGGTAACATCTTCAGCAGAATGTAGGGAATGTCCTTTTTAGAGAATTTAGGGGATGTTACCTAGCTTGGTAATGAAATGTTCAGAAATCAATCCGCAAGCTCATACAACGAACTTCCATCCTAACCCTACACGCAAGCTACAGATATTCACCAGTAATATCTGCATAATGGAATCAATCCTCCAATAATATCTGGAGAACAACAGATTTTCTATTTCTGATTAAATATTTTTAGAATGAAGTGGGAAACTTCTTTAAACTTATTTGTTTTTGTTAATTCTGTATCTAAGCAAAATCAAAAGTGTCTGTCTATTGATCAAATGGCATTGGCGGGTACAAGATATTAATTCTGTCCCCTGTATCTGCATCATTTGCTCCTGAACTACCAGCTCCAGTGAAGATGTTGAGCCACATACCGGTAGGAAAAAGAAAGAAAGAAGAAAACTCATGTGATATGGCATTTAATCCATTTTTTACTATTTCACTGTATTTCTCATCATACATCCTATGATTACATTTAAACTACAATTGCACAATCAACTCATTCCCTATGAATAAATAACTTTTTCTATAATGCTTTTTAGCTATTTTTGGGGCTTTAACACATTATATAATTGCCTTTCTTCCAACTCAATGGCTATATTTTTGAAAAGTACACCAATTTTAATTTTGTGTTATGGCTTTGGTACAGTATCATTGTACTAAATCAATTGAATTGTTGTATCAATGCAATATTATTATTCTCCAAGATCTGACCATCAGAGCATATCATGCTCTTAATAGCCCCAATTACAATTCCAAACCATCCGTTTACAGGTAATGAGAAAGCCACTAGCAAAGTCTTTAGAGACTTCTATCCTGTCAGTTTATTTCAACAAACCTGGGCTGAAAATAATCTGCTCTAAAAAGAGCACCTTCCCAGGTTCCCTTTCTGCACCTGGAATGCACCAGTGCCTACCAGCATAGAAACACAGAAAACGAACACATCTTTTAAAAAGGAGAACCAAATCATACCCTGGTATGAAAATTACATCTGCAAAGATCTCATTAGACAAGTTAGGCAAGGATTCAGTTTCAGTTTCATATGGTAGAACAGTCGTCGTGGCATCTTTTACAGGGCCATTGTATACATTTCAACGAGAAAGCTTTAAATATTGAAATCTTAATTATCAACCTCCTGGCCAGGGTGGCCTAGTATTCACTCAAAGGCTAAATCTCAGGAGAGCAAAAAGATACATCCAACGCCTATCACCGAACCCAGAAAACCAGGCAGAAGAAGCAGATTTTTCTCTCCAACCTTAGATTCAGTTTTCCTTTCTCTCCTACGGAAATCTCTTGTCCCCCCCCCCTCCAAAGATCTCCCTTTCTTTTCCTCCGATCCCCGACCGACTTTTCAAATTAGCTACAGGCCTCTCTGCTCTGCCCCCTTTTACCTTCCTTTTACCTTTACCGGTCCGCGGAATCCCCACTTCTTTCAGCGGCTCTCCAGCAGGAGCAACCCCATTGCATCAGCTGCTAGAGCACAGCTCGTGCGACGCTGATCGTCTTCCGATCAGGAAAGGCGTTCCTAAGCCCGGAACTGAGGACAACGAGGAGGAGAGAAACCGCGACAGACAAGCGCACTGCAGGAAGATCCGTCAGAGAGGCCAAACTCGTTTAAAAAAATACATAAAAATAAAATAATGAGCGCACAAACCAGGAAGAAAGGTGGATGACGCTCATTAGAGTAAAGCAGGAACCTTTGAGAGCAAGTCGAGTTTCCTAGGGGAGGCTTTCTCGAGGAAAGGATGTGGCCGCGCTGCAAGGCGATCTAAATCTGATGTCAGAGGAGGCTGCTCTCAGGTAGTGTTGCTGTAAAGTGGATCCCCCTTTAGGTCAATGGTTTGAGTGACTAGGTTTCCCCCTCCTTCTTCTTCCTTATTCGCTAGTTCCCGGCCCACTCAGGATCTGTTTCAATGGCATCGGTTTTAGTTGGTACCAATCAAGCTCCAGAGCGGTCTTTGCTTGTCCTAAGAGGGGAAATAAATGTATCGAAGTACGTTTTGTAAAAGCCTCTATTTCCTAAACAGGCTGGTAGGATACAAAGAGGACAGACTGATTAGCAGTGGTTTGATTCTGTGTCCTTCCACCTGCTAAATTGCCTAGTGTGAAAAGATGCAGGACCTGGCTTCTTGCCTTCCCAGGCTTCTACTTTCAGCCATGCCAAGTACAGTTGCTTTGTCTAGCTAGCGCACCATCTACTTTTATGAAACGTCCTAAGTAGTTCTTGCTTGCTGTTGGTAATCTTTATTTATCTAGCACATTCATCTATAACAGAATAACAGAATTGGAAGGGACTTTGGAGGTCTTATAGTCTAACCCTATACCATTTCAGACAAATGGTTGCCCAATCTCTTATTAAAAACCCCCAACTTCTGGAGGCAGGTCATTCCACTGATTAATTTCATCTTAGTTTTAAGTTCTCTCCTTGATTAGTTTCCACCCCTTGCTTCTTATCCTGCCTTCAGGTGCTTTGTAAAGTAGATTGAAAACCCCACCCCTCTTTTTTATGGCAGCCCGTTAGATATTGGAACACTACTATCATATCACCCCTTTTCATTAAACTAGACATAAGAAATTCCTGCAATCGTTCAGCCCCCTAATCATCTTTGTTGCTCTTCTCTGCACTCTTTGTAATGCTTAATCTATCTTTGAACTCAAGAAAACAAAAGTATTGCTTTTGCTGTCACCTGTGAGTTCAGCTAAGCATGCTAGTTAACATGACTGTCTTTTTAATATTTAACAGTCCAGATTTTTCATTTTCTATGCTTACTTTCATAGTGAGTACTTCTAAATCCAAGCCCTTACTAACTATAGGGGTACAAGTAATATTGTCTCATATATCGAATTGTTAATGTTTTAGTATTCTACTAGGCTAATTGGCTTGCCTTAAATGTATGTTTATATACACTGTTAGACACACTGAATTCACACTGCTATATCTATTGATGCATGAGTTCATTTAACTGAACATGGCCCAATACTTGCTTTTTATAAAATCATAAGTGCTGGCTCCATGACAGTTTTTTTATCAGCAAATGAATAAATTATCTTAGTTGGGAAAAGGCAATATGTTAGCCAAATTAGTATTTTGAGACTGACATTTTATTGATTATGTAGTAATTCCAAGAGCTTTTTCTTGAGCTAGAATTAACCAGGGAGGGAAAGGCTTTTTGATTTTCCTGCATTTTTGCAAAGTCAGCTGCTGAAATGAAAAGGAGGTGCTGTTTTATACTAGCACTAACTTTGTAGAGCAGTCTTTCTCTAGAATGTTAGATTGTATTGTATGGTACAGGCTTTCTGGAGACCTTTGAAGACAGAATTGTTCCAGATTATTCTTTTTTGATTGATATTAATTCTCAATGGAGATATATGTATTTTTCATAGGGATTTTTGCTTAGGTTATTTCTGAATCATTAGATTCTTTTATCTTATGGATATTTTTGTCACTACGTTATTTTTGATTTGTCTGTGAAGCGTTCAGAGTCTGCTGGAATACTGTTATCTTGTCGCTATAGCAACTGAGATAAGAAAGTCTTGTGATGTCTGATTTACTGCGCATGCTTAAAACAAAAGTTTCTTTTTTACTTTTCCTGTAATTTACCTTCTGTATGCCTGTGTATAATTAGCTGCCAGTATGTAGACAGTTAGGTGTTTTTTATTTTTGTTAATAAAGTATGTTTCTTAGATTGTTTTTCTGGGTTTTCAAGTATACTTCCGAAGAAAAACACGATCCAGCACCTCTAATTTATGAAAGTTGATTTTTTCACTTTGACAATTTTAATATTCAATAACAGGTATTATAGGTATTATAACAGCTATTTTAATGATTACTGTGGATATTAATGTATAAATGCATTATTGTAGATGCTTATACATGTTGCTACTGTTGATATTTATATTTGATTTTGACTGTAAGCTGAGTCCATGCAGATTGGACAGCAATATAATGTGAATAATTAAATTATTATTTATTTAAATTTGTTTTATTTCAAATAAATTAAAATACACTAATTAAGAAATTAAAAGTACAAATATTGTTAAATTCTGGAAATAAATTATAATGACTTTGGTAAGTAAGAAAGATATGAAACAGAATTATTTAAAATGACTACTTGTATTTGTTCTTTCATTACAGAAATTATTCATTGTTGATGAGAATCCAAAGAGGTACATTTCAGGGTTTTTCCCCCCCATAGTTCACATAATGAGTTTTTCCCTTGTTGCTTATGATGATTCGGACTCTGAAGCAGAGACTGGGAGATCTGGAGATGTTATTAACAATGAAATCAATCTAACAGATTCTGCTGTGGATGTTATCCAGCCCAGTGATGACTTAAATATTATTTCTGAGAAAAAAGTCGAATCTGTGGAATACACGGGCAGCTCCAAAAAGAACATATCTCATGAGGGTACCTTTCAACTGCATCTACAACCTAATGAAAAGACTATAATAACAGCAGTGGAACAGCAGTACAACAGAAATTGTACTTCAACAAAAACAAGGACTAAGTATACCCAGCCAGTAAATCCTTTATTGGAAGCTAAAATACCTTCTGGAAATGCATATGCTCAGAAGAGGATGCGTAATGATGGAGATGTAACTATTCAAAAACTGAGACCATATGTTTCAAAAAAACTGCAACAGGAAAAAAAGGAATACCAAAAAGAGAGTATATCTTCTCCAGTTAAATATAGTACAGCTGAAGATAAAATGTCAGTTAAAATTTCCCAATATATTATGCCATACATAGGATCAAAATATGCAGTTACTGAAATTCCAAAGAACTTGGTATTTCACATGGCTGAACATAGTGGACCAGTTAATGCCGTTCGCTGGTGTCCTCTGCAGAGGTGGAGCCATATGTTGCTTTCTGCCTCTATGGATAAAACTATCAAGGTAATGTATTGCAATATCAATGTCTTTAATTAATTATTGCTTATAAAATGATTGAAGATCCCTCCAAACCTTTTTCTAAGTTATATTAAACAAAACATAAACTGTACCTTGTCCATAACAGTCTGAATTAAGATTAAATTGTCTATTGATGAATATTAGCTGTACATTTTGTGGATGTAAAAAATACTGAACAGTGCAACCAATTTCATCAAGTTCTTGCTTATGGGTGAATGGGAGAAACAAAATATCCATAGCAATTGCAGGAGAGAAAGACCATCAGATATAGTGAACAGTGGACAGTATCTCTCTTACTTCCAAAGCTCCATTTGGGTTTTTAAGATACTGGTGGATATAGTCATGAAACAAGTGCATATTTTTAATCCCTCTTATACAGGATACAGGAAAAACATTTAATAGAGGAAAAACATTTGAGGCATCAGCCTACACCAGGGGTGTCAAATTGGCGGCTCGTGGGCTGGATGCATCACGCCCAGGCCACGCCCACCCTAGCTCCGCAAAGGGGAAAAATGTCACAAAACTTCAGGTGACAGCAACGTGATGCGACAGGTTTGACACCCATGGCCTACAACCTTGTTCTGCAGTCAGTATCATAGCTATTTTATTAACAGTCAGGATATCATGTCTAGCTTAGTCTTTGAAGTTTTATGCATTTTTACACAAGAGAAATCCCAGTTTCAAAACAGATAACTTTCATTTGCGTGGATAATGTAGCACTTATCCAGTGGAATCCGTTCAGAAACAAGAGTATTCAGAAATAGATTCCAGTGAAGATTGTGAGACTTATTAAGAAATTAATAGTTTGGACTTTAAAATCTTCAGGCTCACGATGTATTCATTTGTAATCATCTTCCTGACTCAGTATGCTTGATGTCAGCTTCAAGGATGCCCAGGTATTTGTAATGATCATCTTCATCTAGACTTTTAATTTTATTTCCATAGGCTATCTTGATTCCCTTAGTTTTTACTATTTTCCTCCATTGATGATAAAAGTGGCACATTTGTCCAATTCAAACTCCATTGGCTGTATATATGGACAGTGTTGAGCAGTGATTTATTTGAACAGTGTTGAGATTTATTATTATGGTTGGTTGCATGGTCATCCAGGTGTTTAGACTAGATTTGGCATTTTTATCCACTTATTAGTTGATTATTTCAGTAATCAAGCTACTTCTTACTTCCTACTTTGTGGTCTAACTTAATTGACAAGAAGACTCTAATTTCTAAATAAAAAAATAAGTTTGTTTCCTAATTTAAATATGAGAGGCATATATTGCAATAAGTACATGAGAGATATGTTAAAATGGTCTCTTGAATTCCTTTTCAAAAATGCAGATTTGCAACTGATACATTTAAACAATCAGGATTTAAAATTAGAAGGCCAATTCTCCCATGAGCTGTGCAGAGCATCCAGTGGTAGTGGGTGGAGCTTCAGTCTCTGCATGTCTAGGCTGGGCTTATTTTTCTGGAACACTCCTCCTCCTCCACGGGACTCCTCCCCAGCGTTCCCCAGTTTTGGCTCAGCCTCGAGAAGGATAGGCAGTGCTTTTCTCTCTTCCTTGGCCGAAACAGGACAATTACTGTTTGTTTCAGGTTTGGAGATTGTGCAATTATCCCTTAGGCTCTATAGCCTCCAAATTCACTTGTGATCTTCCCGCTGCCCCTTTCCACCTGGCAGTCAGCGATCACAACATCGGGAAGCGCTGATTGCGCCCTGAAGCGGAGGGAGGCTTCAGCTTCGTTCCTTGCCCCCCCTTGCCACAGCGATAGTAGCGCCGTTAGCAACAATGGTGTGGCGTTTTAAATTCTCTCTCTCTCCAAACTGAGTCGTATTGCCTCCTTTCCCCCTTTGAACGCCACCTGGGGAAGGGCTTAAAAGCCCTTTTCTTTTCTCACCCCTCCCTGCCTTTTAGCAAAAAGGGAAAAGCCGGCTGGAGCGAATCCCTTTCAGAGCGGGAGATTGCTGCTGGCAGCGCGTGCCAAAAGTTAACGGCTGGATGCCATTGTTCTTCAGGCAGACCGCATGGCAGCGCTGAGCATGCACTATCACAGGCNTATTTTCCCAGTAGAGGCTTCCATTCCGGATCCCAGGGAATTATTGTGTCCTCATTTTAAACTCATATTCGAGGCCATTTATTATAGAAATTGTTGGCCTAACCCTCACAGCCCTATCTTCCCAGCGGCACACAGCGAGCACCCAGGCCTGTGTCCGCCTGTGCACGGAAGCTGTTGGAGGCCTGTGAATTATTCTGGCCTGTTAGGCGTTCTTAATTCGGCTGTTTGGAATATCCAGAGAAATTGACTGGTTTTTTTTTACTAATAGACTTTTGCATATACAGT
>AZIM01002128.1:28388-48219 GCA_000516915.1 Ophiophagus hannah | reverse complement strand
TGACTTTGGAATAAGCTTTTTTCATGAACTATTTTGTGGACTTTGGAATAAAACTCCAATGTACTCTGTAAGTACAATAGTACTCTACAAGTTTTGCCAACTTTGATTTGGTAGGTATCATGTATTGTGTTGCCAAAACTCTTATCAGTTGATTTTTTGAACTTCTAGTTAGCGTGCCTGTCTGAGTGTGTGTGGAAGGATTCCCTTACCTTTTGAGGAAGAGGGAAGGGGAGACAGAACAGGTTTATATACTTAATTATGAATAACATTTAAGCATTTATTAGAATTGACCTTTATTTAGTTTTTCAGCAGAATGAAGAAATATTCACCCTTTTAGCTACAGTGGAAAATAGTTGCTGATAGGAAAGTGATTGAATGGGCAGAAAACAGAAGAATGTATGTTCTTCATCTGACCTGACATGGCCTGGCTCTCTTAAAACAATCTAATTATTTTGAAGTACAACCTGAATTTATTAACCATGCAAACACTTAGAACATACATTGGGCTCCCAGCTTGCTGAGCAGCCCTGAGCAAAAGCAGAGCCACAGACTATGGAGGGGTATCTTTTTAGTAACAGTTCACACTTTTTCTTTCTATCTAGAAATACAGTAAGTGTCACATATTTTCCAAACATTGTATCTCACATGATCTATGTGTATGACTCAATCCTGACTCTAGGTGATTGCCTATACAAGTCCAGGAAGTTTTCTTGGCAGGCCTTTGGCAGTGGTTTGCCACTATATTTTCCTTGGGTGAGAGGAAGTGAGTGAGCAAGGCAACACAGCTGTGCTAGTAATAAATTTGCCAGGCTTTTTGTAGGTTATATAATTCTTGGTTTTGGAAAAAGGAAGTTGCATTTGATCAGTCCTGTTCTCCTGAAGATACAGATGGTGCAACCCTGCTTCCCCCGCCCCCCCCCCATATAAGTAAAAGTTGTTCTGTTTAAACATACTTTCAATCCTTATTATTTCTGGGCACCTCAATGATGTGTTCCATTCTTTATTTGGGTGATTTCGGACTCTATATTTTATCCTATTGTTACCTGCCCAGAGTCTATTAGGATTGGGATGAGAAATAAATACTCGAAAATAAATAATCAGAATAGTTGCTTTGTTTGTGCAGTCTGACATAAAAAAACCCCACTCTTTATTTAAAAGTTTGTTTCATGTATATTTATAGAGACACTCAGTATGGTGTTGACAGATAATGGTTTGGAAGGTAGTGTTATTAGCATATTTTTCAAGTAGTCTTCATTGAAATCAATGGCAGTGATATAGAAATAAGTCTTGGTAATTTTTTAATAAACTGTCTGAAACATTTTGTTTCCAGGCATACAATTTCTATGGAAACGGAAAGTGGTCATTGACAAGCATAGTTCTATATTTTTCGTTGTCCCTGATAAAGTTTATAGTAGTACTTAGCACTTGGTATTAAAGATTTGAGTTAAATGTTCCGTTTCTAAAGAAGCTTATAAACTTGCATTTGCAACTAGCTCTATGTGAGCTTTGCCTACAAGTAATGTTATTATGCCACTTAAAAGTAGATCATCTTCCTAACATTTAAAGATACTGTTTATATATTGTTGATGTCAAAGTCCAAGATGATATATACAGTGATTCAAAAGAAATCCTTACACATCTGCTGTTAGTAAACCTATACATTGTATATTTCATACTGTGCAATTCCAATTTTGACATGCCACTTCATGGGTGATATTGTGGGAAAATACAGACAAATAGGGAATTGATTTTCCCAGAGGATTATTTAGGTTAAAACAATTTGCTTGAACTATATGGGTGCTTGAACCCTTCAGGGGTTAATAATGTAATTCTTAGCCATCTCTTTCCTGGAACTCTACCATAAATTTTAATATATTAAATTGAGTCCATCCTCAATATATCCATATCCATGCCTACTGGAGCTAGATTGCAAATGTCTGGATAACCAGCAATGGACACCGAAGGGTTATATTTTCTGTATTTCTTTGTCAACTAATTTTTTACCCAAAATAAAATGCATTTCATTAGCTTGCTTTTCTGCCTGGAACTATGTAAAGCGTAGATGAATAAATGATGGATGGATGGATAGATTTTATATGGTTGGTCTATCTGAATCTAATGAATCATATTGAAGAGTTTCATTTTGGAAGCTGTTTGTTTAAAAGAATTCTTAGTTTTAAATAAGTGTTTGGGCTTTATTAGCTGTGGAAAATCCGAGTTTAGATCAATTTAGTGAAGTGCAATTACATTAATGCAACTTAATTAATTTAATAATTAAAAAATAAGTTTATATTAAAAAGATATTCCTTTATGCTTGTTTGGAAATTTCTTCTCATTCCTCCTTTAACTTTCCTCTGAGCTTGTGGTATTTTTTTATGATTTTGTTGATCATTTCATATAGAGCATTGAAAGCATTTTTACATAAGAACTTCAGAAACTTTGCACATTTATTTCTTGAGATTCAGGAATTATTTATGTGTTACAATGGCAAATGAGGAGAGTGAGAAAAACATGTATCCTTTTTGGACTCTGCACATTGCGCTAGGGACTTAAGCAACTGCTATGATTTCCTTTGATGTCATAATTGGCAGAAAGCAAAGCATAACCTGTAGTCTTTTGTCAGGAAAAAATGTGCTAGGTTCATGGTGGGTCAGATTAATATTAGCAACAACAAGCCATGTTAAATTTAAAACTGATAATAGATAACTTAGGTTCTATGCAAGGTTTCAGCAGACTTTCAATTTTAAATATGCCATGCTTTGCCTCTGAGTGGAGTGCTTGACTTTGTACCCCCCCAAATAGGCATGGCAGAACAAAGAAATAAAAATGACTAGGCAGAAACAAATTAACATTAAACTTAAATGGATTAATTCTATGGATTTAATTCTATGTGCATTTATAATTCATTGGCAGTTTTGTTAAGGGATCTGGGGACTGCATGTTACAATTGGAGACTCAGTTTGTGCTCCTCTGTTAGATCAATTTCTGAGCAATTAAGGCACACTGAACATGGTGAGACTTGATTTGAGTAGACAAGCAGAGAATGCATTTTTAATCCTACCTTTTAGTAGTTTTTCATGCTATCTTTCTGCTTGGTTGTATTTGCTGAATTTGGTGTACTCTTGGATTGATGACCTTGATGTGGAATGAAAAGCAGTATATAGACAATTAAAAATAAATACATCTAATATTTGAAAAACAAGCTGAAAAACAGCTGTCAGATTGGCAATTTGTAAGCCTAAAATTAAATGCTATCTTTAACTCATATACCTATAAAAGTCCATTTTCTTTTCATGTCATTTATCCTTTCTGTAGAATAACTAATTGCTATAATGTAATACATTATATTTCAGCTAATCAGTGCTATCTTTTAACTTGATTTCTTAGTGCTGAAGTACATGAATTTCATCATTCCAAAGGTTATGTGGGGATTTTGTAAGGTAATGTGAACGTGGAAATGAAATCAAAATGTGTGTATGTGTGTGTGGGAGAAATAAAGGTAGAGGGACAGCAAGCATGTATAATATTAATTTTTTCCTCCTTCTGTCATGTTCTTTGTATTGAAAATCTCTGCTGGAAACCTCCCTGGGAATGCTCTTAATCACTTACAGGTAGGTTTGTAGTGCTGGTTTTTCAGCAGAAACTTTCTTCTTTTTCTTTTCTTTCTTGTGTCGAAAATCTTTTAAATAGCTACTAAAGGAAGAAGCCAAAGAATAAGAATTTTAATAATCTGCATGAAACTTCTTCCATCCAGTAATCATGGAGCATGTCAATGCAACTATGGAATATTCTTGATAGTAAAAGTTCTCATTTTGTCTGTATTGTGGTATTGAGATCATCAAGGGAAAAGTTCTACTTTCGGATTTTTTTCTGTTTTAATATCTTTTTGTAAGTTTACTTTTATTCTTTTATACTTATAACTATAGATAGTGCATACAAAAAAGTATATACATCCTTCTTAAAATGCCAGTTTTAAGACTACCGGTGGTGACGTCACAGGCAGTGCAGGGAAAAGAAACAGCTCTGCTTCTCGGACCTGATCTTTCGTGTTTTGGAGGCTCTTCGGAGGCCTGCAGGTCTTGGAGGGACACATGAAGAAGAGGGGAAGTCCCAGGGACAGCGAGGTGGAAAGCAACCACCCGCTGTAGTGGAGGGAAACCCCTCAAATCTAAACGTGAAAGCTACCTGTCATCTTGGCATGGCAGACCAGAGCCCGTGACAACTGATCAGCGATAAGGATGGGAAGACCAGCAGATTGTGACATCGAAAAGAGACAGAGAAAAAGCGAAGTGCAGAGGAAAAAAAAAAGTAAGTCCTGAAATAGTCTGGTGGATTAAGGAGGCTTGAGAGGAGAGGGAGACCCCGGAGACAGCAGCGGCGACTTGGAAGTGTGAGCAGTTATAAGAAGAAAGAACCCAGCCAGAAAAAGAGACTGAAAAGACAGATGCAATGATAAATGGTGAGAAAACGATAAACTTTATGAACTGAATGAAAAGGGTGGAGAGACAAGAAAGGGTGATTGTGTGAAATCAGAGGATAAATGTTATTTGGTGTTGGCTACTTTGTATTGGTGGAGAGGAAGTGGATGAGTAAGCAGAATGGCATATTCGTGAAAGAAGTTAGAAGAGGAGACTGTAAGTGCTTGTGCGCAGTAAATTTGATTGAAAGACTGGAAAGATCAAGTGAACAATATAGAAGTGCACAAAAGAAGAGAAAATTAAAAAGGACTTGGCGGAAAGGGAAAGTGAAGAAGAAACTATAAGATAGAGTGGCTGATGCAATCAATGGTGGGCAGTGTTAAATGTAACTAAAGAAAGATAGAGTGTTAAAATATCTGATTAATATGCTGATTAATAAGGATAATTATAACATAAAAATTAATAGGAATAGAATATATTTTAAGGCTTTGATTTATGGATAAAAATAAATTGTTAACTTAGATAAATTTGTTGGATTGACATTGAATAAGAAATCTTAAAGTGCTAAGTGATATATTCAGTTGTATATTAATTTAGGGTAGATTGTTAATATTATAATACAATAGTTGGAGTTATCAGTATCATATATTAATTGTAGTACTCTATAAAATAATAGAGAATAAAATTCTTACTTTATTCTTATTTTGATTATATTAACTAGGTGAAGCATTTATTTTTAGGATACTGTTAGAAAATATAACTATTGTTTTAAGAAAGAAATCACAGAATAAGTGTGTTAACAAACAATATTTATAAGAAGACCTTGTACCTGAAAAAAGTAAGCGCAGAACAGAATTGATAAAGTAAGAAGAAAAAAGGGTTGAATAATTGAAACTGAGTGTAATAATGTTAGAAAGCAGAGTAAAGTGAAAGATTAAATCAAACAAAAATTTATAGTGGATCTGGGTAGAGTGGAGAAATATATATAAATTCTTAAAAATGACAACCCTAACAACAACTCTAAGAGCTGGAAAAAAGACTCCCTCAAACCCCTCTCTGACATCAGCATCACTCTTGGACCAGAGGTCAATAGAAAGTACTGTATGCTTAGCGCAGAAAAACAGCAACGCTTCCAACATGCAAATGATAGACGACCCTAATGGCAATTCAGTAAACTATGGTAAAAATGCAAGAATCGATGAATAAAAACCATGAAGAGATAAAGAACGAGATGGGAGAAACGAAAGGAGATATACACAAATTGGATAATAGAGTAGGCATCATCCAACAGGCAATAGAAAAAAATGAACATAGAATAAAAATAGTGGAAGACATAACGGAACAGGCTGAAAAGAAATTGGAAGAGTGGACCAGAGACTGATGACAATAGATAGAGATCTAGAAGAATCCATTATCCATTTAGAGATGGAATGATTGGCTTTTTACCTGCATTTTCAAAATATCACAGAAAACAAAGAAGAGGACTTGAAAACAATAATGTCTGAATTATTAGCGGAAGTGACAAAAAGGGAGTAACAAGAAATTCAGAATGACATTGACGTGATTTATAGGGTACATACAAATTGTGTTTGGTGCCACAAGCTCCCGAGGGAAGTCCACATCAGATTCACCAAAAAACAAGTAAGAGATGAGATCTACAAAGCTACAAGGGAGGAATCTATATCATATAAAGGCAAGGAAGTCCTTACTTTGAAACCCCATTTTGGCTGGCAGGGTGCTGCAGGAGGACTCCGTCCCATCTCCCCCCGACCCCAGCCTGCCCTGCGGACAACTGCAATGCTGATCTGGCCCTTGAAGAAATCCAGTTTGACACCCTGCCCTAGAATAATCCCAAATTCCCTGAGGTTTTTTTAAATCTATATTATTCTATCTTTGAAAACGGAGGATGCGTAAATAACTGTAACACTTCAAAGTGAATCTCCTTATTGGAATGCTTGTTCTGAAAATAATAAGAGGAAGTTATACATCTGGATTTCTAACAAATAACTAGCAGTTGCAATCATCTGGAAATGCTGTATGTGATCTTGTTAGGCTGTTTCTCAGAACCAAGGCTTAGCATTCAAATTTTAATTGGTAGATTCTGTCAATAAGTTTTTCAAAATACATTGTAGCCATAATGATAAGCTCAAATAGCCTGCTAGTGTTAGAGGCCATCTACTGTGATTGTTATGCAGTTGAGGTGTCAAGTATAAGCTTCAAGGGCTGCAATACAACATACACAAGGGCTGCATACACATACATGTATGTGCATGCACAGCTTCTATGAAAGCTGCTAAAGTCTGGTGATACTTTTATATTTTTGCATGTCCCCTGAATAAGAAACAAATGGCCTCAAAATCTTCCCCAACTTCTAGGCTCTTCGTTTTATGAATGAAATCAGGTACTGTAAGAATGACTGCTATTGCAGAAGTTATGTTTTCAGGCTGGCAGATGGGAAATAATGCCTGAGGTAACTTTTTTGCTTTATTTTTATAACATCATACTCCCAGCAGACTCCTGGTAGAGCGCAGCATGAAAACATAAAATTAAACATGTTTCTTAAGATACTAAAAATACATTGTTATTGGCATCTCCCAACAGCAAGCTATATTAGGCTTTTCTTAACAACTCTATTTTCACTGTCTTTGGAGGTAAGGACCATCACTAAAAAGCATGGACTTTTAGCCCCATCCCCTGAATCTCTCACTTCATCCTCACATAGGAACTGTGAACTCTTTACTTCAAACCTTTTCTGCTTGTAACAGATAAGCCTTTAAGGTATCTGAATATCAAACTATGTAGGAGTTTATAGGTCAAAAACAGTATTTTGAATTTTACCTGGAGGCCAATTGATACTTTAGGTAGATTTCTGTGGTTTACAAACTACTGTGGCCATAGTTAACTAAACTCTAAACCATAAGCAAACCACATCATGACTTATATTCAATAGTAGACAATCAATGCCAGATAAACAATCTGATATGAAGCAATACCCTAACCAATGAAGAAATCACATCCCAGCCAGATATTATATGTAATCTATCAATAAACTGTACATTCTCATGCACTAATGATGATACCTAGCCTAGTGCAGGTAGTTCTCACTTAACAGCCAGCAATTCCATTGCTAAGTGACACAGTCATTAAGTGAGACATGTGACTGCACTGGACTACAACCTCACTTAAGTGAATCATCCACAGTCATTAAGAGAGACATCATGTGACCATGACTGGATGGACCAGTCTCCATTGACTCTGTTGGAAGTCAGCTGTGAAGTGCACAAATGGCAATGTGTGACTGTGAATGCTGCAAGAGTCATAAACTTCTGAGGGTTGCAAAGCACTCAAAACTTGATGATGAAACCACAGGAATGCCGTGATAATCTTAAGTGTGAAGACTGGTCTCAAAGTAACCTTTTCAGTACTGTGGTACCTTCGAAAAGTTGCTAAACAGAGCAGTCATTGAGTAATGTCTGCCTGTAACAAAACAACCAGGCTCAGAGAATACCCACAATATAATAATGCAGTATATTAACTAGACCTACTGGATTTGTTTCTGGCAAATCATGAGTGGAATTGTACTTACTTTAAAGCTGCCATGATGGACATTTATATTTTAATTTTAAACATAAAATGAATCCATACATGCACTGATTTGAAAGAACATAACATCAGTCTCTTATTTAGGAGTGTGAATTATTGAAGAAAGTTTGTTATTATCTTGAACATATTTAAATATTAAAGATGATTAAACTTTAAAAAGAGACTTCTGGCAGTCCATTGAAGATGAAAACATGAATGAAAAGAAGGAACTATGTAAGTCGCTAAGATAAAAATCTAGCTAGCTAATATTTGCAGATCTTTGATTCATTCTGCGCTGGCAAGCCTGCCTTGGTGTCTTGAAATCTCTTGGTAGATTATCTAATATATTTGAATATTTAGGGACTGATAGTACCTGCTACTATGCTTTACTGCAGTTTATTTATTTATCACATTTAGAAACCATCCATCTCCCTCCCTGAGGGACTCTGGGTAATGTACAAATAAAACGTTAAAAAACATAACAACTAAATATGAAAAATTTAAAATAGAAGCAAGGATGGTTAAAATTCAATATTGAACATTAATTAAAAGACAAGAGAGAGGCTTTAGTAATTATACTGCTACACTCTTGAGTTCCTTACAATTCGCTAAAGAGTTAGTATAATAAAGGGTAAGATATCATACTGTATAATAATGGACTAGTGGTCAGGGACCATCTAGCTACTCATGTAAAAAATTACATAAATATTCCTCAAAGTCATAGGTCAAAACTATACGCTTCATGAGACAAGTTCCTTATTAAAGAATATTTCAATTTTCTTTTTGGTTTTGGAGAGAAATCATGGTTGGAATTAAAATGTGATTCTTTGCTTATTGAAAGGACCTATTGTTTAAGAACAAAAACTTGGTATCATGATCATTGAATCCCATTCATGTAAGCAGGTTTTGTATGTGCTGGGGGTTTAGTCACATCTTTAATGTTAAAGAAAGTTGGTTAGGCACAGCTTCATTGAAAATTTGAGCTCAAAATACAGTATTTTTAGGTAAGTATGTCTAATTTTCTAGAGTAAAAAAATTCTTGATTATTTAATGATAGCTTAAGTGGTGTTTTCAAATGTCTAGCAATCAAGGTCTTGTAGCAGACAAGTTGAATTATCCCTGGATCTATTCATGATCACATTAGGATGCTCTAAATGGAAATGTTGCCATATTGCTAGTTAATTAACAGAAATTACTAAATACTATGCTTACACTGTTGATGTTTCTTGCCTACTAGCTTCAATATTAATATATTTAACCCATTTCTATAATAACTGAGGTTAGATAAGTCAGTGTTAAACACAACAGGCTATAGATCTAGGATTGCGATAAATTACAACATAAGCATTCCTGAGTCGAATTAGTAAATTTAGAAAAAATAATACAATAGCCAATAACATTAAAAATAAATATAGTATTGTAATAAATTACAACATAGTTGTTAACTACTGGGAGTTCCTATAGAGTATGGTAGTGTATACATTTGATAAATATAATTACTTGATTTATATACTTCCATATTGTAGAATTGTCAATAAAATACTGTAAACATTGGTTAAAACTAGGTTCAAATTATCTTACTTTGGACATTATGCAAAGATCTAGTTCTCTGAAGAAAGCTCTATTGCTGGGAAAGGTGGAAGGAAAGAGAAAAAGGATAACCAGCATTTAAGTAAATGGCAACCAATAAGGAACCTGCTGTATTTTGAATCAGTTGGAATAATCTCCAAAGGTATTGGCATGTAAAACACATTGCAGTAGTCCAACTATTATGGTAATAAGACATGAGCCAGTATAGGAAGATCCTCCATTTCCTTGATGGACCATCTGAGATTGGGCATAACCCTCTTGGCCATCGTCTTCATCTGCCCATTCAAACAGTAGCCTCAAATTCAGGAGGATTCCCAAGTTGCAGACCAGTAGCCACATGTAGAAGTAACTAAAAGAGGAGAGACTGAATGCTGGGCAGCAATTACTAGGCCAAATTCTTCTCTCCCCTACTACCAATTGGAATGGCTGATTGAAGAAGAAGCCTATTTCCAATTCCCAACTCTCATAGCAGGATATTGCGGCTGATGGCGTCAGAGGTTGCAACCAACCTGATAAACCAGGCAGGAGCTACCTGCCAGATTGCTGGTAAGTTTCCCAAGTTCCCTCTGGAATCTGTTCTGATCCATCAGGCATCTAGGGCAGGTTGTTCTAATAAATCTCACTGCCATGTGCAGATCTTTCATGGCAACCAGTCTTATGTATGGAAGTGATCTCTATCCAGAATGCAGCATGACCCCTCAGAAATGAAAACAAGAGCCAACATTTGTCTGCCTTGCAAGATTCAGGCCAGAGATTACCTGGGACAGCCCATGACTGCTGTGGAGGTCACAGTCTTACCTTCTACAACCTAGCACTGAGGACATGGAAGTTTAAACTACCCAACTCTAAAAGTGAGGGATTAAGTCAGCTATCTTGTAAAGAAATTGATTGCAGCATTAAAGTCACCAATATACCAGAAGGATACTCAGCTTATCTCATTGTTCCAGTTTAATATGCTCAGATATTCACAACCTATCACTTTTGTGTGAGATCAGTCTGATTTGGTTACTTTTCTGATATAGAATTCTTTATGTTAGCTACAAATAAGTTGCCTGTTTACTTGAAAATACAGCACTGGGAGCTTAAACTTTTAGTGAAACCAACCTTTTCAGTTATCTGTAGCTTATGCATGGAAAATATACAATAACTGGAATTAAAACATTGTAGACATTATAGCAGATGGGTCATAACCTAAAACTGAAACAGAAATTATAAAATGACTATTAACTTCTGTCATTTTTTCTTTATTAACAGAATAATTTTAACTAAAAACATACTAATTTATTTATATAAAGGATTTTAAAAAATAATCAGCACATTCCTTAGAAAGATAAAGTAAGTTTATATTTATAAAAAAAGCATTTGGAAATGGATGGCAATATTACACATAATACAGAAGGGAAGAAAGTTCCAATTTGTAAAATGCCTGGGAATTCAAGTGGTAAATTCAGTGAAGGATAATCTAAATGAGCAAATAAACACTAGCTAGGGTTTTGAAATATTGCTAATGATATTTAGATGTAACTTGTAAAGAGATTATACTAATAAAGTTTGGTAAAGTAGAGAAATAGGACATTGGATTTTGATTTTTTTTCCTCTTCTGAATAGAATTTGGAATTAGAATTCTGACTAGAATAGGTTCCCCTGCTTTTCAATATTATTATTTTTAAATAGGGAAAAATCTGCTGCAGCTGGGACTTAAACATGCTACTTTATGACTATGGTGTGCCATGATCTCCCAATTACCTGCTTTAGATACTTTACAAGTTGTTTTGAATGCATCAGATATTTAGGTAGCTGCCTGTCAGTTGACAAATAGGTCACTGCGTGTTTCAAAAGCTGGTTCAAGCAATGACAAGCTTTACCGAGGAGAGAAATGTGCCTTCTTTCCTATAGGGATTATCTCTGCTGGCTGCCATTAGTTCATTTTTCTTCCTGTTTGCTTTGTTCTCCCTGGGTGGATTTAAGACACAGATAGGAAAAGTATACAGTTATGTGCATAGTCTACAAATGTGGAGTAGTGTTGATTGTCTCTTGACATGTCTTCAGTGAAAGTTCTAAATATCTTGCAATCAAAGTCAGAGGGACAATCAATTTAGTGCAAATAAGGGCTGTAGTGTCAGTACTTCCCTGGGGATATTTCTGCAATAACTCTCGGCTTCTGAAAATCCCTGTCATGAATGCTTCTTAAGAAGCTGAAATTAAAATATTTGTTAACCCTGTTAGCTGCTGTTGTGTCTTGGGCAAAAACTATATAGTTTGATCTGTCAGGATTTAAAGATGGAGGGGTGGATTATTCTGCCTTCGTGATGCAGGCTGGACTATTTTTCAGCTGTTTTTCTCTACTTTTTTAATTATTGAAAACCATTTCCTGGCATGTACTTTATGGTGGTATAGACTTATTAAAAAGGCAGTTAGTGAGAAATAAAGCACATTCTGATGGTGTTAAAAATGACTTCGAAGATGGTTGTTAGAGCAACTGGTTCGCTATCTCCCAGCATGAAAACCGTAATTCCAGATAGCTTGATGAGTAGTGTTATAGCCAATATTGTTAATGAAAAAATGTAATGCAGGGAGTGATGGTGCTCATTCTACAAGCTGTTAACCATTTTAATAATCGTAGAATAGAGTGCATGTGTGAGATCCTAAATGAACATCTGCTAAATCTACCAAATTATTTTGGGAAGTCTATATAAGTACAATAGAAATGTAAGTATTTTGTTAATTGTAAGCCATATCCAACCCAGCCTTTAAAATGAGAGGGTAAAAAAATCCTTTCATATTATTGTAGTTGGTGTTTAGACAGGTGTTGTCATTTTTATCCACCTATCGAGCCCTTCCCAAGGATTTGGGATAGGAAGTTGTTGCTTGATAGCATTAAAGCTATCACAGGCAAGCTGTTCCAAGTAAAGTTGCCTTTTGCAAATGACTGATGATGATCTTTTCAATTCTGATGGTGTTCAGACTACAATTCCTGTAGTTTTGGATTGCACTCAAGACATTTGTTACTGTTCATACTATTTTTGCTTTTTTTTTTTTTTTTGCTATAGTCATCCTATTTCTATTTGCAGGTACTTGTATTTTGTGATTTTCTCCAGTTCTTTCTCTCCCTTTCTGCTGTCAACATCCACCATCCAGACTTTTTTGTCTTTCTTATCAACAGTTGTTAAGTCTGGGATATTATGTGGCGGTTGTTTGTCTGTCTGAATTCTATGTACTGGCCATGTATCACTTTGCCTTGCCATGTCTCCTTTTTATTCTTCACTTGATCTTTCTTGTAGGCCACTTTAGCCTCTTTGATATTCAGTAAGTCTTCATGGTGATGTAGCTCCCGTGTATCTTCTTCACTGTCCTTCAGATACTCTTTTGATGCCTTTTGTTGCTGTTGTTGTTATTGTTGTTGTCACAGTCAGCCAGATATTTAAACTGAATTTAGCTTTTTTATCCACTTATTGAGTCCTTTTCCAGAATCTGAAATGCTGATGATGATTAATTTTATGTACAGTTAATATAGCTGCCCATTGTTATAAATTCTGGGTGAGTTACATATATGAAAGAATCTAACCCATTAAAAATATATAACTCCATAGACTAAAACAACCAAACAATAACAAATCAAACCAAATCAGGATCCTCACAAGCAGATCAAGTCCAGTCCTAAAATCAAAGCCAGGTGTTAAGTGTAGAATCTTAGAAGAGAGAGTAACTGTCTGTATTTCTGGAGGGATTGGTTGGCAGACAGATATAGTTGGCTAGGTGGTCTCTTGGAATCCAGCATCCATGCCATAAAGGGCTTTATAGATAATGACCAACACCTTGAATTGAACATGGAAGCCTACTGACAACCAATCCAGCTCATGTAGTCTTAGTGACATATATATTGGGACATACAGTGACATATCATATTGGAAGGTGATTTAAAGCTGAGTATCATCAATGCATTATTGAATACTGAATTGACAGTTTCATGTAGGAATTAAACGGGAAAGGGGAGAGTGGCAAACTGTGAGACACTCCACCCTAAGGTGCTGTGAATATGATCTCTCTCTGCCCATCAATACCATTGAAACTGACCTGCAGCTGGTTCAGAAGGATAATGATCTCAGCCTGAAAACTGTCTGAATTGAATCCAGATAATTTGTTTCATTAAAGATCCTTTGTAACTTGTTGTTTGACCATGAAAGAAAAGTTGGCAACTAGATGATAATTGTCCAGAATAGAGAATCAAGTGATGTCTCTTGAAGATGGGCTTTACTGCTGTCTCCTTCAAAGCAGGCAGATCTAGTCGCTCTCTCAGACACAGATTCCACTGAATGGACACTTCCCTTAGCCATCTCCCAGGCCACCTTAGAAGCTCAGGAGGGTCCAGGACCTAACAAACAGGTGGCCAAATTAACATACATCACAGAATCAAAATCAATCCAAAGTCAAGATTATACCCTGGGAACTCTCTTCCACTTACCTAGTTGGAGTCCTATTACAAAAAAAGCAACTTTATTCACCAGAGAGCTACAGGCCTGCAGATGATTCTGTGGCCCAACCTTACCCCTCAACAGGGAAGAGAAATGTTTTTGATACTTAGGGTAGCTGCTCCCTAAAGCTAGAATAACTTTAGGGTACAATATTCCATAGCAGAATTCAACATTGTGAAATAAAGCATTTAAATTCAGTTTGGAACATTTATTGTTAAACAGGTTGAATTTTCCTTAGTTTTTCCATTTCATTCTGCCTGTACACTGAATGCTAATATTTATGTCTTCTCTCTATTAAAATTAAGGAGAATACTATATTTCTTCCTTGAATTGTCAATTACAATGAAGAAGAGGAAACAAATTACAGTCCTCAACTTACAACAGTTCATTNGGTTCATATTTATGATGGTTGTAGTGTCCTAGGGTCATGTGATCACCTTTTGTAACTTTCTGACAAGCAAAGTCAAGGGGGAAGCCAACAATTCTCTTAACAACCGTGGCAAGAAAAGTCATAAAATAGGGCAACACTCAACAAATGTCTCACTTAGCAACAGGAATGTTGGGCTCAATTGATTGTAAGTTGAGGACTACATGTAATTAGCATTCAGTTTTCTTACCAACTCTGAATTTTAAGTTGTTGGAATTGCTGTTTTTAGATTTAGAGAAATGTATTAGTTATTAGGATAATATTTGAGGCACATTTATAAATACTGCTTTGGAGCTTTCCAGCTGTCCAGATTTCCAGCTGTCAACATGATCAGAAAGCAAACATAACTCTGGTAATGTGTACTAGCATTGTGATTAGGCAACTATGGTGCACTCTGCAGGACTAGGCTGAAACTGTGGAGCTATCTACAAGTCTTGGAACTCACACAGCAATAATCAAACTAAATATAGACAAGAGGAAGGAGTAGCAGCTAAATCTTTTTTTTTAAACCAGCTAGCATCAAATCTCAAATATACTTCCATGTAGCTCAAAGTGCAATTTTAGAATAAGACTAATCACAATGTTTCCAGGGAAGGCGCATCCCAGAACTAGGCACATATTGTGATCTTGTCAGTCCAAATTATCAATATTGCAGTATATAGCTTTTCAATGTATACCTGCCTTCTTTTTAAAAAAATTAAATGCATGAATATTTTGATAAAAAGCAAAAATATATAAGAAATATAAGATATTTCTCTTATATAGCAGGGCTAAATAAGCTACATAGGGGACAATGTCAGAAAAGCACTAGGACAGAGTTTTCCAGGATGTTTATCAAAGGTACACTTTAAACTTTCTTATATAAAACACACTTATTTTGTCCTTTTGTAATGGTTTGGTTTCATATCAAATATGAGCGGACTTGTTTTAGTAGAAAATAAAATACAAAAATTCTGTCACAGCTAAATCTTCAATGGAGTAGGTAATATTTTAATAGTAATTTTTAATAGAAGTTTTAGTTGTAAAAGGAAAAGATAACGCAAACTAAAAAAGACAAATGAAAAAGGTGCAAAAAAGAAAAGAAAAAGAACTCTAAGAAAACAACTGCCCATTCTCATCGTGACAAGTATAAACTATTTTATAATCTCTTCACCTTTTTTTAATTACCAAATATAAATCTCTTCATCCCATAACTCATCTCTTAACTTTAAGCAAATACAATAAGTAATATCTTCTCCAATCCAAGTGTCAGCAAAAAGCCCAAACAGAGCCTAAAATAACATTAATTAACATATATAAAACTCAATATTCTACACCTCAACTTTTAGCTGTAAGCAAAACTACATTGAAAAGGCATAAAGTGGTCCCAATAGCCTAGTGTAAACAAAAACCTGAAGTTTGACATGACAAAGAAGGACCATTTCCCCTTTATAAAAAAAAACGAACAAACCCACAAATATCCTTTACTTTAGGGGGAAAAAGTTTAAACACTATGTTAACTGTAAGCAAACCCAATATAGAACCCATTCCATTCCAAATGCCAACAGTTTTGAAGAGAATCACCCCAAATGCTTTTTAAATTTTGTATTTCTGTCCTATTTTGTGAGCTGCCCTGAGTCCTTCGGGAGATAGGGTGGCATAGAAATCCCANTTTTTAAATTTTGTAATTTTGTATTTCTGTGTATTTCTGTCCTATTCTGTCCTATTTTTATTTTGTGAGCCTGCCCTGAGTCCTTCGGGAGATAGGGTGGCATAGAAATCCCATAATTAAATTAAATTAAATAGCAACATATCCCACTCCCATTATCATTAGACCAACAATCAAGAAGCAAGCAATACCCCAATCAAGGAACTTTCAAACAAGGTAACAATAAACAACAATCCAGTCAAGGAACCATCAAGACCATTTTCACCAATACTGAAAGGGAAAGCTGCTAGTAAAGTAAGGGCACACCCCATTGCCTATTAGCACTGATGTTGTTACCTAGTTTAGTAAAGAAACAGCTGCAAGAAAACTACCAAGCTCAGAGAGGACCAAGGAACCCACATATTCCATCCAAATAAACATTCCATATCTCAACTCTTAGTTATAAAGAAACCCACATTTAGCAAAATACAAAGTAACCCCAATCCACTTTAATGAGATGCTTGTTTGCTTCTTCCAAAGAAGGAGAAAATGTGCCGCTTGAAGTTTGTTAGGGACCATGTCTATTCATAGTTGATCATTTAAACATCAGAGAGGAGTTTCTAAGTAATTTACAACCTGTCTTTCCCATTTTCCTCAAGCAGCTGTTTTCTGAAAAGGGGATGCCCTCTCACATTGCACCTGGATATGATTTACTCTTTATTAGTCTAGTGAAATGTGACAGGCTCACCCAGTCTTTCTAAAAGTATTATTTCCAAGAGTGTTTTACCGCTTTTCTGCAAATAAGATGAAATGAACTATATTGATAGTAGGACTTACTCAAATATATTCTCAGAGACTGCATTGTAATTCATTGCTCTACAGAGCATTTTGTTTTTGAGGACTAATAAAAAGACTGTTATAAAGGCATGTCTGTTAATGTGCCAAACATGAAGTTACCGTGTGGTGATGAGCTTCTATTGTGGTTACACTGAATCAATGGACTTCAATCAACCAAGGCCTATTTGAATATTTATTCCTTGTCCAATGTAGTATTTTTGGCTTGTACAAATACTACGAACATATGTTTTTTGACATAAGGCCTGCTTCTGAAATTAGTTTGCAACCAAGTGCTTTGACTCCACTCCCGCCCGACAGCTACAGAAATTGCTTTAAAATAATAATGCAAGAATGTTGAAATCATGATGATCCATATCAACTCATATCTATTCGGATATTAATTTATTGGTAGTCCTAATTCTGAAGATTAAAGTTGCCTGAAAAATTAATTATACTGTGCAGCCTGAAAGCTAAGTAACTAAAAGTTTTAAAGCAAACTAAATTACTAAAAAGTTTTAAAGCAAAGTAGATGATAATAATCGGGAATGTTATTTTCATCATTTTTATTGCCACAGGATATTAGCATTAATACAAAAAAGGAAATCAATATAATGTCTCATAAGACCCACGTACTAGCCTTTTAACAGGATATTACTTTTCTGATAAATTTTGTAGATACATTTCTTATTAAAATGATGAATACAAAGCTGATAGCTTTTGATTAACGAAAGATCTTGATTATCCTGAAACCAAAAGTATAATTATAGGTTGTAATTCCTAAAGTCTAGTCAAATTTTGTGGAAATTAAATCTAATTTTCCCTGGCTATTAAAACAATTATTCTTGTTTTCTTGTATTAATCATTTCAGCCTTTGCCAGGCTAACCACCTCCAAATTTGTGGAGCCATCTCCATTAAAATGTCTGAGATTATGAGATACATTGTTCGATATATTTGGAAAACATTGGATTTTTTTTGTTAAGCCAATATAGAAATGTGTCTTCTATGGCAGATTGGCTTCATGAGAATATGCCCTACTCTTTCAAGCATTTTGTTCTGCAAATAAGAAAAAGAGTTAGATGTTGACTTCAAAGAGTACAGTATTGTATTTTTTATACTTACTGAAATACAGGGCACTCAGTATTTCAATGCTTTGGAATTTTGTATCAATACGTGTCAGTACAGTACAGTAGACTTTCTCTAAGCAACACATGTAAGTGAATGTCCTCATTTTAGACAATTATTTTTAACTTAAAAACGATAGAAACAGAAATGTTAAAAAAATATCTCAGTTGCAGCAGATTAGAAAAGAAGGAGTGAATGAACGTGTTTATAGTTTTATTGAATATGCTGAAGACAATAATTCATATACTTCTCTTAATGCAGAGTAATCTATGGTCAAATATTTATTAATTTAAAAAGATCTGTGCATTGTAGTATTCTGCACTATATTTAACATATTTGGAAGTTCTATTCAATTTTTTTCCTTCTATTCAGTCATGTCTGTTTCCTGGAGACTGCTTGGACAAGTCCCTGCGTTTTTCTTGGCAAGGTTTTTCAGAACTGGTTCGCCATTGCCTCCTTCCTAGATCTGAAAGAAAGTGACTAGTACAAGATCACCCAGCTGGCTTTGTGCTTAAGATGGGACTAGAACTCACAGTCTCCTGGTTCCTACTGTGTCTTAGCCACTGCACCAAACTAGCATTCTTGTTCAAATTAACTCATTTTATCATGTATTGAAATGTAATTTTAAAAAGTTATATAAATAAATAAATGTTATTTTCTGATGACATTCTGGTTACTCATTGAAAATAGTTCAGCAGAAATTAGTACTACTTCCTGCTGACCCTAAAATAAGTTATTGGTTATTTTATATTTTTAAAGAAAATATCTATCTATCTATCTATATTTCAGGTTTGGGATGCTGTGGATGAAGGATGCTGTTTGAAATCATACTTTATCCATACCGGTGCTGTCCGAGCTATTCAGTGGTCTCCCTGTGGAAGAAATGCACTGAGTGGAGGCTTTGATTTTATGCTTCATTTAACAGATATTGAAACAGGTACTAATACCCTTCAATAGACAGCATTACAGTGTAGTTAATAAATAAATAAAAATACTTTTATATTATTTGGGGTTTGGAAACAGAATGTCATCTTCTTACTAACTGGAATGTTCTTTTAATTAGAAAAAAACAAATGCAATTTTGGTAAGGTATTTTGAGAAGTTATTTTTTCTAGGCTAAATTATTGATAAAATCTTTTATTTCCACAGGCAGGGAGTTTTTGATGTGAACAAGCATTCTGTTATGTGAAACTGTTTTATACGTTGTAGCTGCAAAATGTTTAAGAAGTTCTGATTCTGGTTTAAAATTAAGAAGTTCAGATGTTCAGTCCTATAGTCAGCTCTTCATTATCTCTGGGAAAACCACAAGACTGCTGGCTGCTTTGCGTAATGGTATAGCTGTGTTTTTCAACCTTGGCAACCTTAAGATGGCTGGGCTTCCTCTCCCTCATATTTTAATATTGAAAAATGCTATGGTAGAGGCTTATAGAGGTGATGGCAGAAACTAAGGAACCAGAGTCAAGTTAGTTACACAAAGGGAACAAGAAATGCAGTGATACAGAAAATGAGGCAGAACAGGGTAGGGAACAAAACACCAAGGTAACATAGAGGAAAATATAACAATACTTGAAATACAAAGACATAAGGAATGAAGAATAAATTAAATACAGATAATCCTTGACTGACAATTTTTAATTTGTAAAATAAACTTACAACTTTCAATTCAATGTGTAGAGTGTGAAGGATGTGTGTTTGTGTTTGTTGTCATGATCATGATGTGCACTGAAGATGGTGTTTGATTTCATTGTACGAGGT
>AZIM01002128.1:0-11978 GCA_000516915.1 Ophiophagus hannah | reverse complement strand
AATGGGATTTTGCAGTAACCTTCCCCCATGGCACACCCACCAAGCTACCCACCAAGCTACTACAGAACCAGTAGTAAATTTTTTTGAATTCCACCACTGCCCCCAACCCCCACACCAGCCAACAAATTATTCTAAGACAACTATTGCCAGCCTGGCACCTTCCAACAATTATGCCTGCTAGATGTTGAGGTCTTTAGTCCAAAATATGTGAAGGGAACCAGGTAGGGTCACAATATGCTAGTGCTATAATGTTATTTCAAAGAAGTCCATTTTATCTGTTCAATTGCAATATCTGCAGAGACAATGCAGTACAATAATATCTATTTGCAAGCTGACACCATTAAATAATTTTTCAACTGTAATTTTGATTACAGAGCAGATAATTAAGCTAGTTTCCTTCCATAACCATCCATACTGTGACTACACTGAACACATTTCATCTGACTACACCGAACACATTTCATCACTTTTTAAAATCTACGCTACTTTCTAAATTTCTTTCTTTGAAATTCTGAATTGTAAGAGTCTTAATGTTCTTTTGTAGCCAGATCTGCTGTATGATGTCATGTCTCTGTGTAATTTCTTTTAACTTCCAGATTGTCTTTCAAACTTTCAATCTTTGCATTTTTATAACTTCTATGATATCATTCCTGACTATGTGTCTTTTCTTTTTTGTCCAATGATATAATTCTAAATATGTCCCTGTTCCCTTTAATGGTAATATACATTATTTGAAAATGTGATAAATCAACCTTACAGTCCTTAGCAATCAATCTTTATAGAAAACATGTCATAATTCAATCCCATGCACTCTATCATAAGCCTTCTCTAAATCAACACACAAACAATGCATCTCCTTTCTTCTATTCAAATATTAACAATTTCTCTAAAAAACAAAATTTGGGCCTCTGCGCCTTCTGTCTGACATACAACATTTCTCAAATTTTGTTCATTATTACTTTGATATGTTTTCAATCAAAATAGTGCTGAATATATTTCTTGGCACACTTAACAAACAAATCTCCTGTAGTTTTTATATTCATTATTTCTATCACTCCCTTATATCCAAAAAAATAATAGCATTTTCCAATAGTAAGGAATAGGTGCAGTCTTTGTACATGTACATTAAAGAAGTTGTATAGCACTTCATAGTTTACACCCTTATTTTCACGGTTTCCAGTTATACCATCTATACCTATGAGTTTATACTCTATAGCATGCAGTGCTTCCTTTTTATTATTTTTCTTGGATACAAGTTTTCACCCTTTAACGTATCACCTTGTAGATAAAAAGTTTAAAATACATCCCATCATTTTCTCACTTTAGTTTCATCTCAAATCATTTCTTCACTTCTTTTTAATTCCATTCACTCTGCTGGACATTTTTTGGCTAGCCCTTTTTACTTATTTTCAAAATATATGAAGATTTACCAAAACTGGTGCTATTACATTATTTGCATTTATATGCAAGCCAGGATCTCTAATCTAGAGATTATCTTGGAGGCCTGTATTCTGTTCATACTTGCAATTTGGGGGTCCTCCTAGATGCATGACTCTTGCTCAAAGAGTAGGTAGCAGTCATGACTAGGAGGGCCTTTGTACAGATTTGTCTGGTGTGCTAGTTGCACCTGTTTCTGATTTGGCAGGCCCTATTTACAGTCACTTGTGCCTTGGTCATCTCCAGATTGGAGCATTGTAATGCACTCTGCATGGGGCTGCCCTTGAAGAATATTCAAAAGCTTCAACTGCTAGAGAATGCAGTGGCCCAAGCAGTGATGTACTTTCCTAGGGCAGCACATGTTACACCTCTGCTCCATGAGCTGCATTAATTGCCAGTTTGCTTCTAGGTCCAATTCTAAGTGCTGTCTTTAGCATTTAAAGTCCTTCATGGCATGGGACCTGATTGTCTGAGGAACACCCTCTCCCTGGTTACATCAGCCTGCCTCACTAGATCCGGCAGAGTAAGCATGTTGTGTGTACCATTGGCCAGGGACCTTCATTTGATGGGACCCAGGAGACATGCCTTCTTTGTTGCAGACATTCTTCTTTCTAACATTAGACCAGCTCCATTCCTTTTTCTATTCCTAAAAGCCCTCAGGTCTTGAATAGGTTGTCAGGCCTGGAGTTGGCAGACAACGGGAGACCAGCTCAGATGGTTTCATTGTTGAGGTGGCCATTTATATCCTCTTTCCTACGCTTTGTATTTTCATTTTTATGATATTTATTAATAAGGTTTTTATATATTGTATAATTTTTGTTTTTATATTTCATTTTTATTCATTTTTGTTTGCCACCCAGAGTTGTCTTTGATGAGATGGGTGGCTCCAAACATTTAACAAACAAACAAACAAATAAATAAACGTTAATTGATAAATACTGTTATGCTCTTCAAAACAGTTCTCAAATCCACCTTCTTTAGGAAGTTTGTGACTTAAGTTCTTAGTTCTTATGCTTTGGTTCAACTTGGTATGTAAGACCACTTCCTTTAAAGTATTTGCATGACATCAGAATGTGTTCCAAATCTCAATGTTCCTACAACACTAGGATTATTATCTAAGACTTCTTTTTTCTTGTTCCATGCTGATTTGTTGGAAACCAGAGAAAAACTCCTATTTTCTTATGCAACATTGCAGTTCTGCAGAACTCTGGAGGGTAGTTGACTTTTCCATGAGTGGGAATCTTCTTTCACTCTGCCTCCTGACCCTGAATTTCAGCTTCCTGATTCTGGAATCTATAGATATGGTTTAGTATCTCTCTCTCCCTGTCCCGTTTGTTGCCATAGCAACATTCTACCATATCTATTGGCATTGCCGGCTACAAAAAATGCTAACAAGTTATCCTTTCACTTTTGCAGCTTGCTAGAGGATTTTAAATTTAAGAAAAAAATGAAACTGTGCATCTGAAATTTTTTTCCTCATAACAACCACTCAATTTTTAAAGTTTTTTTTGACAAATGATCATAGGTGTGTACATGACATGAGCTCAAAATGTGCATGCGGGCATTAAGAATTTTACATGCCTTTTAAATGAAATGAGATGATTTTTGTTACTTCAGGATTTGTGTTAGTTTAGAGGCCTGGCAGTGGTTGAATAACTTCTGTTGTATGTTTTTACCAGTCAGTTGAATTCGAGCACTATTTAGTTCATGATGTAACCTGCATATCCTTTAAGGTCAGACAGATAGAGAGCAGATCAGCTTTGAAATGTTTTGGAGGGTTAGGGACTTCTGTCCTCACTGTGTGTTGTGTTGGGGTGTGTGTGCACAAAGGGAGGCTCAGCCAATCTCACTGTACACACGTTGTACTCTGACAATAAAGGTAATAATAATGGAGGAACCGAGGAGTAGAAACAATAGTTTTTCTTATTTTCCTTGTGTCAAATTTTAGTTTATAAGGTTCTCAGAAGACAGAAACTGTCCTGAAATATTTTGTACATTGATAGTGTTTACAGAAATAAGCATAGAGGTGACAACATTCAAATAGAGTACCTCCTCTAAAATTCATTCATGTAAAATCCTTCTGTATTATTCAGAAGCCTTGTACCAAAGCCTTTAACAAATGCTCTCATATTTATTTTATCATAATTTTCCATTTGGCTTACAATATGGGAATACTATGTACATGAGTGTAAACTCATCCAAAAAAAGTCAATCTTGATGTTCCTTCTGTTGTTATTTTAGGAACACAGCTTTTTAGCAGCAGGAATGAATTTCGAATCAGCACCCTGACATTTCATCCTCTTGATCCAAATGTTTTTCTTTGTGGAGGATTCAGTCCAGAAGTTAAAGCCTGGGATATAAGGTCTTCTAAGGTAAAAATAAAATTGAAACAAAAATTATTTGTACTTGCTTTTGATAACAATCCTGGAAATAATAAATGTATGTGGGTGGCTAATGATATTATTTTGGAGAGGATAATTGGCATTTTCTGTTGAAATAGTATGGGAACATGGTTTCTTTTCTATTAGTCTTGCACTATGATGTAAAAGCAAACAGCTAATGCTAAAACAAAACAAAAAATGGATAAAGAAGAAAAAAGTAGGAGCATGTTTGATATGTCTATTTGGTATTTAATTTCCTTATCACTTACTGCTGTCCATAGTCTGACAGTTGTGATAGCTATTAAAAAGTAATTTTCACTGATAGAAACTGATTTATTAGTAAGGCATCATTTGCTGAAATAAGCAGCAATTTGTGAGTTTTTGAAACTGTCTGCCAGAGGGTTTTTAATCCCCTGTTTTTCTGTTCACCTGCAAGAACCTTTAACATTTATTTGTGGATTTCTAATGTTAGATCTATCATCATGAAGTTTCATATCAAAACACAACTCTGTTTATCTGGGGAAAATTTGATTAAACACAGTGGGACTTACTTCCAAGCAATCATGATAATGATGTACAGTTACAGAACATATAATGTTCAATTTACAGGAAGTACTACACAGAAGGAGAATATGATAATTAACTACTATTTCATATGGTAAAAGTAAGAGGTTGCATATAAAAGGAAACTGACTAATTACGCAATAATAACTGTCTCATTATAATATGGTAAAGGGCAGTGATCAGGTTCTCTAGAGAATAGTCTAAGGCAATTGAATATGATGTAAATTATTTTAAGAACTAATATTTTGATGCTTTAATATCCATATAGAGATAATCACAAGAAAGAACATGTCTGCTCTAAGCACATATTTTAAATATTCTGGCATTTGTCAGCCTTACTAAAATCCACACTGCTGGTCCCACTGGATTTTCTATCAATATTCAACTTGGAAGTTTCAAAACCCTTTTTCATATGAAGCATTCTCATCAAGATGGTTCATTTCATTCCTTGTACAGGCCTACCCACAGACAAAAATGTATCAAGTATCTTTTTAAACAATGTATTCCAAATATGTTTCAAGTTTCTTTTTAAATAAAATATTCTACATGGGTTACCAGAACACCTGATGTCAGACTGGGGTCCGCAATTCACTTCTTGGTACACTTTCTTCTTAGGAGTCCCTCTCTAGATTCAAGCTTCTTTTTTTAGCAAAGGTTGCAGAGACAATGTCAGTGCTTTAAGTCTGTCATGGTCAGGAAACAGAAGCAGCAGGGATTTCACAAATGTGCTTTATTTTTGTGAGTAAAATAGTAGAACCTTGGAGATCTGTTGGAGTTTCTCTTTACCATGTTCTTATACTTAACAAAAACAAGATGCGATTTTTTTTCAGTTACTTTCTCTCACTTTCCTCTTTCTCAAGATCAAGTCACCATTTCCCTCTTTTAATGGTTTATTATTCCCTTCTTCCTCCCCAAAGCTAGTTCTTCATTCTTTCCAGGATTAACTGTAGATGAAATGTCACCCTTATCAGTCAGGATTTAGGATTTTGGGGTGCATTAGTGAATTATATTTGTTAAGATCTGGTTGGGAGGTAGTACGTCTGTCCTGGTCCTGTTAAATATATCAGTACCATGGTATCTTTCTTGATTGGCTTTGGGGACTGGAATTTGGAGGCACTGTTTTACAGTAGTTCCAGACTTTCTTTAATGGCTGGATCCAGCCAGAAATTGTGGGGGGAGGGGGGGTTGATTTAGTGGCTGCTACCTTATTGGGTCCCACTGGAGGGCTGGTTTTCTTTCTTCAACTCTTTGATATCTGTATGAAACTGCTAGGTGAGATCGTCTGTCAACTTGGAGTGCAGTATCATCAGTATCTCTTTGATATCCAACCTTGCATTACTATTTTGGGATTCATGGTGAGATAGATGAGGTCTTATCCCAGCATCTGGGTTAAGGCTGTGAAGATCTGGATGGGACAGAACAGCTTAAAGCGGAATGCTTGCAAGATGGAGTTACTGTTTTGTCCTTCAGGATGTTTGAGAGCTTCCAGTAGCAAGACTTGTTGGGGAAGCATTTATCCCTCTAGAAGTAGACCTATGACTTGAGGTTCCTTTTGTCTCCTGTTTGAACAAGGGATATGCATGTAGATGTGCCCTGTTTTGATTGAAAACACAATTAGGTAGATCATCTTTTCACCCTGTATAGTAGGTACACTGAATTAAACTGATTACCTATATTTCAATTATATTAAATAGATTATAGTTTTGAAATATAAGAAACAGTCACTAGTCTATATGTAAACAATAGACATATATATGTATCCATGCATTTATACATGCACATAAGCAAGCACTCAAAGTCTTATCTCAACATTTCCCTTTTTCCCACTTTTCCAATAATGTCTATTCTCTGTTGTACTTTATTTAATTCTTGATGGTAAGCAAAGTTCCCTTGCTTGGAATGTTGGTATTTAGGCAAGCAAACAGCAGTGACTGGCTAATCCTTTTTTCTTCATATCTTTGCAAAATTTCAATAGATGGCCTTAAGACAAAATAATAACAGCAAGGGAAGTAATGGTTAGCTCATGCTTTGGATTGATTTATAGTGTTCTTAGTTAGGTGAGAATCAAACTGCTGGCAATCAGCAATCAGCAGTCAGCAGAAATAGCCTGCAGCAGTACTGCATTCTAACCACTGCACCACCGTGCTGTCTTCTACCAAATTCTAGACAAGCTGCACCACCTTTTTGCTCTGTATATGTCTACATGCTGCAGTCGCTGTCCTATATCTGGCTAACTGGGTTGGAAGAGAATAAAATGTAACATTCTCACTGGCTCATGATTGATTTAGCCTTCCATCCCTCTGAGGTTAGTAAGGTTGACTGGGTGAGGACCCAGGTTGTTGGGGGCAATATGCTGACTCTGTAAACCACTTAGACAGGGCTGTAAAGCACTGTGAATCGGTATATAAGTCTAAGTGCTATTGCTATTATTACTCTTCTCTTTTGCTACACTTTGTCCCAGGCATCCTACACCAGAGTGCTAAAGAGTGCTAAAGAAATGCCTCTGTTCTTCAAGCACTGCAGTCTGGTGATTAACACATTTAAGTCACATGTATTGTAGCAAAGTATGAGTCAGCTGACATTTTTTCATAAAATCCATATACTTAAATACCACTTTTGGGGTTCTGCCTTTCCATTAAAAAAATAATGCTTAGTTTTGCTTTGCTGTAAGTTGGCACAGCCCTCTTTCTCTTCACATACTCCTATGTTTCCATTCTATGAAAGTTGCAAAATGCTAACATATCAAGGTTTTTTCCTTCTTCTTCCTTGAAAGATGTATTTGACTAGTCATAAATCACCAGGCTTAAATTACTGCAGCTCTCTATGTATGATATTTCAATATATATCTATTTTCAGATTTCATAATATTTTTTTGGCTATATTGAGCCCTATTGTGCAAACCAGGAAGCACATTTTCCTCTTTTCTTTTTCCATTTCCCTATCTTTACAGTCATATCTGGAATGGGAGGAAAATGCCATTTCATAATTGGGAGACCATAATTTACCCTTAATTTGAAAAGTGTTGGCTGGTGACTTTCCAGTTGCTTTGCCATTTCGATGCATATACAGAATGCCTGCCCTACAATAAATGCATTTTAGGTAGTGCTTTCTCATTTTGAAGGATCCATGAAATATTTTTTTTTCTTATTTACATGCTAAAGCTTTGGTCCTGTTTTTCCTTAAATTGGATTTTAAGCCTTTCTGTTTGCCACGCAACTCAGAAAAGCTGCTGACAATTCTTTGAGTCTATATGAATTTTTAAAAACCCATCTCTCCCTTTTTTTTCTAGATGAACAAGCAACTTGCCAGTCATGATTTTTGTTTACTTTAATTTACTAGAAAAATCATATTTACCCTGTGATTCCACAAGGATGAGTTTGAGAGATTCATGAGAACACTAAGTTTAATAAAGAGAATATGCCTAGACATGCTTGAAAGTTTCTGGCTAATTCCTACTGATAATCCTAGAACATGGGTGGAATAACATAATAAGTTTCAGAGTTAATGTGGTAACATTTCCCCTTTTTCTTAATGAAAAACTTTATACCGGTTTAATTAAAATTTTAGGATACCTACTTGTGGTTCATATTCATATTTCTTGCTGACCTTATCTGGCTTATTGTTCAGCATTTGTACTGAACAGTCTCCTATTTTAAGGACAAAAGCCCAGAAGTTTGTTTTTCTAAATGAAATATACCCATTTGCATTACTTTTGTTGGCCAGTCAGGCCATTTTTGTCCAGTAATAGTAGATAAAAAAATATTTTGAGACCCTCTTGAGCATAATACTGTGGTTTAATATGACATATATTAATTTAAATCTCCAACTATACTTTGTCCTGATCATAACTTTTAGGAGAGAGCATTCACACTTACTTTTAAACTACTTGATTTAGATATTATAGAGAAATTAATTTAATTAAAGATAAAAGGGGATAGTATCACTCTATGCCTCTAGAATGACTATAAGGAGTTAAAAAAAGATTACAGGCTTACAAATAAAGGATCCTCCATTTCTTCTGCATGGAATATATGCTTGTCAGAGAGAAGGCAAGGCAACAATTCAGGGGTAGTGAAGTGGTATTGATGGACTCCAGCCACAATCATTAATTTATTTGAAAAATCAAATTTCCTGACATTTACTTAATTCTCAACTTTACCTGGTTTTTTTGGGGGGGGATGATGGAACCCTTCCAAACAATAAAGTAATAGCATAAAATGTTACCCAATATCTGTATTTTCTGACGATGATTTGGGATCTATTGTGGCCTTGGAGACCTCTTGTAAATAAAGATGACGCAAAAAGCTGGTGCTTGTCTTTCCAGCATTTTTTTAATTCAGAAGAAGCAAAATGTTGCTGTGTTCCTTCCCAATCCCTTGAAGTTGACAGATGAACAGCACAAAAATAGCTCTTTGAGTTCAGCTTTTTCATTTGTTCATAACGTTCTCAATAGCTTTCATGTGCCTGAATGATCTTTTGTGGTTATATGGTTAACAGTTGTGTGATCAGACAGGTGTATTAAGGTCTGTTTGCCTTGGAAAGATTAACCAGCACCCATTTTAGCAGAAACCAGGATCAGATAAACAAGAATAATCAAAGAAGAAGAAAAAAACTTCATTCAAAACAACAACAATCAGGAAGAAACAGCAATCTAATCAAAGTGAGTAGAACAAGCTATCACATATAAACAATTGGCAAACTCTACTTCCCTATACATTGATGCTGGTACCTAGCCTACAGAAAGGGAAGCAAGCTCAGAGAACAGCAAGAACCTAACACTTACAAACTTAACAGACATCCATCCTTAGAGCCATTAGCAAAGATGTGGGAAACTGTGGGCTACATGTAACTTTGACTCAGGTATTTTTTCTACAATCCTTGGAATAGCAATATGTTTCTAACATGAAATCTGGCACCAAATGACAATTTGACAAGATTTTTCATAGTTCTCCCATGAAATAAAGTGTGTGTCCTGTCCCTCAGAAGAATAAAAGTTGTTATCTCTTACTGTATAACAGCATATCCAGAGCTTCATGAAGGAGAGATGCATCTATCATCAAGGCAACAGAATAATTATTCTTTGTCCTTTAGAGTAACTCTAACTTTGGCTTCATCACTATGATAAACTTCACTTGGATAAATTTGTATATGCTACCAGGATTCTTGACTGCCTCATTGTCTTTCCCAAATTGGATGCAGCCAATTAGCCCCAAGATGGAATTACATTTCTGTTTATTACACTTAACATTTCAGGAGATATAGTTGCCTTTGAAGTGATTTCATTTATATATGATTTTGATATAACAGAAGGCATTTTTCTGGATAAATATCCCATGTGTTTGTCTCATTTAAAAGGTTTTTTTTGCCATAGGCTATACACATGCTGTAAAGTAGCACTAAAAAAGATTGCAAACCATCTTAACTCATTTAAGATTCTTCTGAGAGAGACTTAGTCAGTAATATAGCTTGCTTTGCACATAGACCAGGGATCTCAAACTCAAATTGTCTTGAATGCCGTATTAATGCCATATTAGTTTGTTAGCCTAGAGGCTGCAACTGTAAAGTTCTATTCTTATATTGATTCAAAATCTCTAGTGAGTCAAACATGGAGAAAATGAAAAATATAATAATATGTCATTAAGCATACATCTTTTAAATTAGTTATTTTTAACTGCAAAACACTACTTGTGAATAAGAGCTGTGTTGCATAGCCATTTCACTTTGACCATTTAGCTGGCAATGTTTTCTACTAGCTAAAACACAATCTTATGTACTGCATGTGTGGGTGGGTGTATTTCAAGATCATATCTAGAACAACAGAATCTAAGAAACCTGTTCTAGAATGGTCTAAATCAGGGGTGTCAAACTCATGGCCCATGGGCCGGATGCGTCATGTGCTGGCCATGCCCATGCTCGGTTTAGTGAAGGGGAAAAAGTCACGCTATGTCATGTGACGATGCCGTGACGACACGAGTTTGACACATCTGATCTAAATCTTCCTTGCTTGCTTGTCTCAGCATCATTTCTGAGCCGCCAAGGAGGAGGTCCAGGCGTGGCTGTCTCTGTTGGACAAGGAATGGGAAGATAAGTGCCCAGCAAGCAAGATTTGTTTGTTACACAAAGACAGCAGACAGCCACGCCTGGACCTCCTCCTTGGCTGCTGCCTTCTCTTCCTCCTTGGGCAGCCCCTGTCTGCTCTGTCCTACCTTGGCCTCCTTGCTGGTCCAACCCAGAGACTTTGTGGAGTCTCACAGCAGCAAGAATTCCCAGAGGGTGGTGCTGCTTGCTGCAAGAAGCCTCAGGTTTCTGACAGTGTAGCCTGGCTTGCCAGGAACTACTTTTCCTGGGAAATCTGCTGAGGTAAACTGAAGTGAGACACCCTGCTGCTGTTCTTCCAGGAGAATCTCCCATGGCCCCTCAACAGTATAGGTGCCTCCAAAATATTGTGAGTCTCAGAAAATGACTGGCAACCCACAGGCCACGTGATCAAGAGTCCTTATTAGACAGTTTTTAATTCAGTCCTGGGCCAGTCCACAAAAGTCTGGAGAAGAGCATCTGAAATTTTGAAAAATGTAGCTAAAAGAACTAATCCTCTGTCTGTAGGTTACTTTATATGTTTCCAAGATTGTGTAACAGCTTGTCCAAAAAATAAAGGAGTTAAAAAAAGAGGGTGTGGCCTATATGCTAACAAATAAATCATCTTCCTTTTTAATTTCATTGGTATCCATAGTCACACTGTGAGTGATGATTTCTTTTTATCTTTTATTTTTGGCTTCCCTTATTCTAGGATTCGCAGTTGCTACCTCTTTGCTTCTTTTTTTCTAACCTTTATGTTCTCTCCACAGCTAATTAGCTTCTGTCACTCCACTTGCTTGTCTAGCATTCTCTGCAGTTTCATGCTTTTTCCCATCTGATCTTTCTAACTTCTCTCCTTTCCAAAGATTCCTGTTGCCAAGCAACAATTTCCTGTATAATTTGTTTGTTGGAGTGGTCCCTTTCAATCGGAAATCTACAAATTCTCTGTGCAGCTTGAAATCATTCAAAAATTTTGTGGCAGGTTGTTGATATGAGATGTTCCTTCCAGTCCAAAATTTTTGTTCAAAAGGCAACAGCAACCAACAGAAGAAAGCTTTTAATATGTAAAGCACTATCTATTTTGACTACAATTCTCGCCAGTACTTTACATTTATTTTTCTGGCAATGTTAATCTCTTCTCTTATTAAGTTATCCAAGTACAATTATTTATTTGCAGAACTAAAGCTCAGTTTAGAATTAACACGCAAATATTGAAAGGAGAATCTTAATCACTTTGTGTGTTTAGCAAGAATCTTGGCACATGGCAACAAAAGCAGTCTCTTCATTTCGATAGTATCCTGTCTGAGAATCCTTTTTGTTCTTCCCAACCTGCTGGAGTGCTTGAAAGGAAGTTTGCAAAGGGACTTGGTACCTATTGGTCTCTTGTCACATAGCATAACTCTCCAAAACAGAATGGAGCAAGAAGGGAGAACTGGCAAAAGAAGGACTGGGTTTAAAAATGATTAGATTCAACAAGGATCTACAAGAAAAATCTAGAACAAGGGTGTCAAACTCAAGGCC
>AZIM01002127.1:106775-116837 GCA_000516915.1 Ophiophagus hannah | reverse complement strand
AGCTTGCCCTTGGAAGTTGTGGGAGCATCATCACTTGAGACTTTCAAAAAGAGATTGGACTGCCATTTATCAGAAATGGCACAGGGGGGCAAATATATAGACAAAAACTTAAAAAGGGGTTTCATCGAACCAACCAAGCCACAGGTCACAGCCCCAGTCCTGTTCAAAGAAAAAAAAGATGGGACCATGAGATTATGCGTTGACTTTAGAGCGATCAATGGACTGTGTGTACACAACCTATATCTCCTCCCGCTCATGAAGGACATGCTATCGCACCTGGCCAAAGGGAAGGTCTTCACCAAATTAGACCTCAGAGAAGCATACTATCAAGTTCGCATCAGAGAGGGAGACAAATGGAAAACAGAGTTCAACGGCCCCCTAGGGAGCTTTCAATTCAAAGTCATGCCTTTCAGACTACAGGGTGCCCATTACACCACTACAGGTGGTGTTCATGCAATTAATTAATGAGGTACTACACAAACATCTTTATAAGGGGGTCCTAGTCTACCTGATGACATCCTCATTTACACCGAGATGATGGACGACCATATACCCCTAGTGCGCCAAGTACTGGAAAAACTTCTAGCGGCAAATCTGTACGTCAAGCTGTCGAAATGCAAATTTCACCACACACAGTTGGACTACCTGGGATACTGAGTCTCAAATAAAGGCATAGAGATGGACCTAGCCAAAGTACAAGCCGTCCTCGGTTGGCAAGCCCCTCGCACCCCCAGACAGCTACAAAGCTTTCTGGGGTTTACAAACTTCTACCAGCAATCCATCCCCTCCTTCACAAGGATTGCCAAACCCATGACGGACCTTCTAAAGACAGGGAACACAGAAACTGAGAAGTTATTAGTCAATACAGATGGTTGTAGCAAACAGCACATGGACCTAATTTTTAAATAAATTTAAAATCAAGCTATCCAACTAACAACAAATGTAACTTGGGACACTATCCATTTCTAATAGTTGTGAATAAGGAAAAGAGCTTATTAAGAAAGTAAATGACACAAGAACCAACATTTAGGATTGCTTAATTCTTTACGTCACATATTTGTTTACTGAAAATATGTATACCCTTTATTGTTGTACAATGGATCACCCAACTATCCACAGCAAATTTTGGTGAAGGAGCACAAAGGGGTTGGGCATGAAGAGAGGAGAACTGTTGCATTAGCACCAGCAGTATCCATTCCAATGGCAGATGGACATAATTTGATTCAATACATAGTTATATCATCTATACTTTATATACAGGTAGGGCTCAGGTTCCAACATCGAATGGGACTTGTATTGCTCCTGCTAAGTGATGTGATCTTAAAGCCCGGTATCATGTGACTACATTTCTTAGTGACAGCAGTCGCAATTTCTTCTGTAATCCCAATGCATGTGGGTTAAGTGGGAAACAGTGGGATTCCCAGGTAAGGAGTGTGAGGATGCTATAGAGGGGTGGGGGAGGCTCTGGGTGGTCTGGCACAGTCTGCATGCAAATTGGAGAGAGTGCAGGATATGAGTTGGCATGAACACAGGAAGGCTGAAGGAGGAGGACACAGGTCAGTGCAAATGCAAAGGAGGGAGCAGGACATGGAAGGAATTTGGGAAGTGGACTTGTCACAGCAATTTCCAACCTTGGCTGCCAGGTTCCTCATCGACTTCATTTGTGGGAAGCTAACAAGAAAGGTCACAAATAGCAATCATATGACCGCAGAACGCTGAAATTCTTGTAAGGGTGAAATGGTTGCCAATTGCCTGAATTGCAATCACATGACGATGAAGTGCCATGAAATTTGTGGATTGGTAAAAAATACTCTCACTGTCACCAGTTCAAAAAGTCACTGAACAATTGATTGGTAAGTAAGGACTACTTCTACTATACCTGTTGCAGGAAGTACTAGTCTGTTTCTGCTATTTAATAGAAAGATATTACAGAGTGAAGAATAGGTGAAAAATAATGAAAACTTTAATTGTATGGGACCATATGCAACAATGTAGATGCACAAATAAGTAGCTACATTTAAAATCAATTCAGAAACCATAGAGATTGAGGAAGATGACTTTGGCGGAAATATGCAAGATTAACTAGGCAAAAAGGGTTGAAATATTATTTAAGTCAGGATAACTTTCCAAGACAATGTTTGCAAGAAGCTCAGGAAGATGCTTCTTTAATTCACTAGATTATAAGAAGGAGGAAGTATAGCATGATTGTACTGGTTATTATTATAGCCAGTTTCAATAAAATATGCTTTTAGCCATCTTCTGGAGTTGATTTCATGTGCTGGACTACCTACTGGGGCTGACAGCAACCCATAATATGGGGATAATAACACTAATCTATTGTTTGGTGACATCAAAATTAATTAAATAAATAATATATTTTTAAATACAAAAAATTCCCTCCTTTTTGCTTCCCATCCACCATTTTTGATCTTTCACTTTCACTTTTATTAAGGTACCTTGTGCACAAACAGCAGGAGAATCTTGAGATCTACAAGAATGGAAAATATCACAATCTCCTGTATAGGGATTGCATAATTCATCACCATAGCATCTATTGCAAACAGAGGAACAGTTTATTCCAAAGTAACCCAAGGAACAATCTGTGAAAATAACAATTGTAATAAGAGTATGAATATTCACTACTAATAACTTCCATCAGCAGCATTCAATATCTTTATGATAGGGATAAATGGCTACTAGCCTTGATGGCACTGTGACCATCTGATGGGAGCCTAGTGGGCTTCATTCAGTATTTAAACTGCTGGATTACTGGCCGGGGATGATTCAGAAGGGCACTGCTTATGTTCTTCTGTTATTTTAAGGATATACTGGGGACTTTGCCTACCAGCAGTAAAAATAAGTACAGAAGAATTAGAATAATATATGGAAACTAATGCATTTTATTATTTTTCTATGAATTAATGCATTTTATTATTTTTCTATGAATTAATGCATTTTATTATTTTTCTATGAAGAAATGTGTCCATATTTATTTAGTGTACAAACAATATCACTGACATATTTTAATAAGTATACCATCTGTTATATACAATTTCATATATATTTTCTATGCCAATTTTTCTCAATGTTACAATGCCCCTTCCACGTTTTTATATTATTTTCATACTATCCACATGTTTATATACAATGCATAATATAAACATTCTAACTGGAAAATTACATAACAAAACTCAGAGATATAAATACTTAAGAATAACTATTTAGTTCACATATTCCAGAATGTACAAAGTTTAAAAGTCCACACTAACACATGAAGTCAATGAACTTTTCATTATCAGCTCAAACAGTTAAGTAGCAACTTCTATTTATCCTACAGAAATCTGGTCCATAGCAAGCCAATAAAATACTTGCTTTCTCTATCATTACTAAATTCTTTTCTTTTTATACATTAGAACTCATAAAACTTAAGACCTTTAAAACAGAATAAACAATACAAATTAGCCAAACACATTTTTACTACTATTTACTAAAAGGACACATTTTAGTTTATCTTTTATATTTATTTCAGCAGAAAATCTCCCTATGCTTTCCTTTAGAATATAAAAAACTCTAACATTACATTTTAAAATATTCAGTCTAACTTCTATTAACCCCAAATGATTTCGGGCTGTTTTTTTTTCTTTTTAATATGAAACATGATTGTAAACAGACCTAGGAAACATCTGGATTACTTAGCATACCTGATTTGACATATGCTACAGACTGTTTTTCTTTGTTTTTTATTAATACTGTTCCTCTGGCAAGAGCATAGGCATTATTCCAGGTTGTTATTCCTGTACACTGCTCTCTAAGCTCCAAGCATGCTATTTTTGCAGAAATCAAATCTGTGTGGACTTGAGACATAGAACCTTTTGGTGATAAAAGCACCTTTCCTTTATGTTCTTGATATCGCTCAGCAACTACAATAGAAAAAGGAATCCATTTATTAATACAAACAGAAAATATTATTCTTGAAGTCTCCACCTTTGCACCAAGTTTAATTCTCAATACATAAAAAGCAATCATAAATGAAATTCTATTTCTATACTGCATGGCAGACAAGTTCAAGCTTAGGGGTGTTATATCATTCTTCTTCAGAACTTTAAAAAAATGGAATACTGAGTTTTTCCCAGAATAAATCAGTCAAAAATAAAATAAGGTAAATAGTCTACTTTTATATAATTATAACTGCATTATCAGTTAAATTAGAACCAATGAAATGAAGCATTATTGTATTTTATTTCCTGAATTAAAGGCTACTAACGTCTTTGGAAAAAGTTGGATCTCTAGTATATTTTCAGCTGTGTTTACACAATAAAATTACAGTATATTAATCACAGCTTGAAAATTTGAAAGAACAGCGAAGCCATGAGCTACTAATCACATTAATTTTAAATAATTTAATATATAAATTATGTAAATAAAGATTTTCAGCTAATTATGCTATTACAGGAAAAACTTAAACTAAAAATTTTAAATGACAATATAGCAATAGCACTAAGATTTATATACCGCTTTATAGTGCTCTACAGCCCTCTCTAAGCGGTTTACAGAGTCAGCATATCACCCCCAACAATCTGGGTCCTCATTTNCCAAATTGCAGGCAGCTGAGGCAGCTGGCTGAAGCAGCTGGCTGAAGCAGAAGTAGCTTGCAGTACTGCACTCTAACCACTGCATCTTCTGAATTTGCAGACAGCCCGAGGTGCACTGCTATATCGCTATATTTACTAGAATGTGTTCTAAGTTCATCTAAGTATGTATTAAATTCATAAATTTAGTAATAACTTCCCAAAAGGTAGAGCAAGTAAGGTTTAATGGATGAGCCAAACATGACTGAAGTGGCATCCCAGTCTAGTAATGAAGAAGTAATCGTGGAGGGGGTTGTTCCAACAGAGCTAAAAATATACTGTAATTAAGCAAGTCAAATAAGAACTAAAGTCAGAATGAGGTACATTAATATGATTTTATAGGACTTGAGAAGTATGCTTAAAGGAGTTAACAACAACTAATGGAATTGTCTTCTGAAGTTTCAGAGGTTACCCAGACTGCTATCAAAGGACATGACGTTACTACCTGTAGGAGAAATGAGCTGAATTTTGGAAGAGTTAAAAATATCATTAAATCAGAGTAAATCTGGCTGATGTACAGAATAAAAGAAGTAATTAAGAATTAGAGGAATTAGAGAAAATTAATTCTCTAATTAATTAATACTGAAACTGGATATTTCAATTTCTCATCTTTCAAATAAGAATGTGGACTTTTCCCATAAAATTTATTTATTTATTTGGTTTGTCAATCGCTTACAAGATAATAGGTATAAGTATAAACATAGTTATNCGCCCCCTACAGACCTCTTAGGAAAGGAAATATTTATTCTTAGGTTTGGCCTGGATGCATATACCAAGGAATATAATAATAAAATATTTAAATGCTTGGGTGTGAATGTGGAAACCTCATGTGCTGAAATGAAAAATCAGGACAAAAATAAAGTTTCAAATTTTTTGAACACAGTAATCTGGCCATATTGTAGAGAAGAAAAACCTTCAAGTCTCTGGCAAAAGAATATAGTTTAAATGAGGGTTCCATTTCAAGTGAATTTTATTTCAACCACAAGGGAAACTATTAATCTTAATCCTAATAGAGTTTTAGAAACCAAATAATATTTTCATTAAATTCTAATTTAAAAAAGGTATACTTTAAAGAATAAATATAACTTTATAAAAACAAGGTAAGTTGAGGGTTCATTTGGCATTTGAGACTTATGAGATGGCTAGAAAATAGATGCTTAAACATATTTCATATTCATTGAGAAAGAACACAAAATGCAAAGAATGGTAGTGTAGTATATAGAAATTAATATAAAGACAAGATTGCTGGGAAGAGGAAACTAAGAATTCAACATAATATTTCCTTAACTAAACGAATTAACTAAATACATTAGGATGGAATTGGGAGAAACATGGCATCATGATAAAATATAGTAAAATATACTATCAAGAGTTTTAAAAGTCAAAATTAATAGGATTTTTCATATTTTTCTTAGAATACAAACCATAATTTAATATTTAAAATATATTGGTAGAGTTCAAATACTTCCAACTATCTAGGAATTAATATTAAAAAAATTAAGAAGTTATTTCATAATAACTTTACTCCGGTGAGGAAGACTTTTTTTAAAAAACAAGGGATATTTAAAGACACTAGGTTTAATTGCAACAATTAAAACAAAATCTTCCATTTTTTTTACTTCAATTTCTTCTAGAATAAGTACCAGATAAAATATTAATGCTAAGGCAAAAATAATGGAAAATTTCTTTTTTCCATAATAAAAAATTAAAACTTTCCAGAAGGAATACGTATCGACCCAGAAACAGAGTAGATGAGGCATATCTTTCTAAAATTATATTATAAAGTATCATGTTGGGTGAAGAGCCAGTTTTTGACCACCATTCTGAAAGCTTGCAGGGTTGGGAACAATGGCATGTTGGGGATAAAAAGAGATCTGTCCAAAGATCATTCCACTATGTAAAAAAGATGTAGTTGAATTATAAATAGATTGCCATTTGTTGGCTACCATGGCTTCAATTCCTTTTGGAATAAGATATATGTAAATGAGTCAGCATTTTGTTGTCTAATAGCTTTTGAAAAATCAATAATCAAACTAATTACAGGAACAATCTCAAAATTAATAGACTGTTATTCCAATTGGATTTATTGGACCTATCTAGATTTTGAAATACAAATTTAAAAGGGAGGGGAGAGACAGAATTAGGAAAATGAATAGAGATGAAGTGCCAAAGAGCATATAAATCTGGTTTCCACATGATCAGATTTCATTCAAAGTTGCAGTGGAAGTTGGCATGTTGATGTTCAATTAAAATACAAATATTGCATAATTACTTATCAAAAATTGGAAAACCTGCAATTAGAAGGGACTTTTTCATATGTGTCCAGAGTTGAAAAAAAGTTGCACCTTTCTGGAAGAAAATATTTGAAGAATTCAGGATGATAATTAAACAAAAAATATTTTTGTAGTCCAGCAATGGCCTTACGCACATGTGGGAGATAACTTTAAATTAATCAAAAGAAAGTGATTATATTTATATTCCTAGCTGCTAATTCAGCAATTACTCAAAAATAGGAATGTATAAATAATTTATCACTGGGCAGTTGGCATAATTCCTTGCTCATCTTGAAAATTCACTAATAAAATCCATATATTAAATCTACAGACTCCATTTTTAATGAAATATTGTATATTAAAATTAACAATAACAGCTAATTTTGATAAAATGGGTGATTTTTGGGAACTGTTACTAAATTTTTGTAATATACTGTTTTTGGATACTGTCTTGTATTGTTGTTTCTTTCCTGTCTTACAAAAGATTAAAAGTGAATCATATTTTTTCTTAAGAAAATAATAGCAGGGCTTTAAACTAGGAAGCCCCTCTTACAGTGTTAAAGAATAAATAGTTGCTGCATGAATGCACAAGTGAGTAATGTATGAAAGATGTTTGTTTATATAGAAGACTAAAATTAAAGTATAAAACATATGATAGTCAAAAAAGGTGCTTCCAGTCCCCCCTTTGCTATCACAGACTAACATGACTTTCCTCCTACAAAATACATCTACGAAAGATGAGTGAACAGACTGAGATGAAAGGGGAGACTGAAAAAGAAATGGCTGGTGGATTTGATGAGAAGTAAACAGTAACACATTTAAACCAAAAGACAATATATAAATCAAATACTCTGTGAACATGATAGAAGCAAGTATGGTTTGCAAAGGTAGGAAGATAGACAGTTAAATAGTAAACAATGTAGATTTAAAATAAATTTAGCTATATTTTCTTTCCTTTCTCATGCCTTAATTTCTATGGCCTACTATATCTTACTTCTTCTACATTTTAATTTTGTTTACCCTGGGGGGAAAAAACAGCATGAAGTAGGCATATATAGAAGTTTTAGAAGGTTATAGAGAATACTCTATAATACTGTATACTTGATATTTGATTCCATACATAATTCTTAATTAAATGGCTGCTATATCCACTTTGTGTAGCTTACATATTTGCTAAATTTTCAATTATTTTGATGTTCAAAGTTTATTTTACATGCGCCATTACAAACTACTGTTCTTATCTACTGCTCTCATTTCTCACTGCAGAATCTGCACATTCTCATTGTTTTATTATTTAGTCTGCTTTATTTCCCTTCTTTCCTCTCCGGTTATACTATTAGTTCATCAGATCAAATTTAACAGAGCTGAAGTTCAAAACTATTCTTTTCCACCAATAATTTAACATCCTAGAGATTAGATAAAAACTTACGTGCAGATCGTTGACAGATCCAATGGGCTTTCATATCACAATTGACAGCAACCAAGCTGTGTTTGGAAACTTTCACACAAGTATTTGGCTGAACTGGGTTTGATGGTTGAAACCTTTCCAATTAAACAGAAATTAAACAAAAGAGAAACCAAATTGCTCTCTCTTGGAAATTAGTCATACAGAGAATGTAACCAACTTTTTTCTTTAAGGTACCTGTAACACTGGTTCAAAATCCAGCCATTTGGGCAGCCTAATTTATTTTGGCTCTTTCAAAGCCATGTAACTCAGAAATAAACAAAATGTTCTTGATAAGGAAATTTTTATTATGCGGCTATTTTTATTTTTAATAAATAATTAAAATATTTTGAAATTGCTTGCCAATACAAACAGATGAGGTATTCCTGTATATTTTTAGTTTTCTCTTTCTTGTTTAAGTTATATCAAGACAATAATCAAAAGGCTAGAATACATAAAAGATGTTATATTCATATAAAAAATGTTTCAGTAAAATCAAATAAGACTGCTTTTCAGAGTTAATCTTTACCAAGAACTTGTGTTTGCCCGTGTGCCTTCTGACCATGAAAAGCTTTGAGTTTCTTCCAAATTATTCAATCCAATCCAAAAGTTGTCCAAAGGTAAATCTAAAATCCAGTTCTACAAAATAAATAAATATTTAATAAATGTATATTTGAAACATCACAACTACTTTTCCTTTACATCATCTCTCTCTTTCTTTTATTTATTTGTTTACTTTATTTTATTAAATGTATTGACCACCCTTTTACCACAAAGTAACTCTGGGTGGTTTGCAACATTAATATGAAGCTCGCATATTAATTTGTACTTGCATATAATCTGAATATATTTGAGGTTGCTAACAGGAATACTTCCAATATTCCAATGAAATAATATTATTGCTCAGAGAATCTAAATTATTTCTGAGCTCATGAGAGGTCTGATGAAAAATGGTACCTGGAATTACCTATTCCATTGAGCTGAAATGATAAATTAAGCATATTCGTTAGGTTTACCAACACAGTGTGCCATAAACTAGCCAACTGTATTTTAATTTACTGTGATATATAATTCCAACCTGTATTTTAAGATTGCAATATTAGTTATACTATTAAAGCCATGCTATCATGGCCTTACCAGTTCCTGTGTTATATAACCATTGAAGCCAGGTCCAGTTATGATTTCATAGGACAGAAATTTTGTAAGGCATAAATTGTAAATATTTAACCTGATCTTCAATTTTGGAGATCCAAGGAAAATAACAGTTTATAGTTCCCCCTCTCTCTGATAATGGCAATCAGACCCTCTGTTGCTATACATTGATGGTTCAGAATAAAGTTCAGAATATGCAAACATGAGGCCTGGAAGTATTTCATCTTTCTCCTCATTCTGAAGATCCATAATGGTACCTCATAACTATCAAAAATCAGCGACTTTATAGAGATGTCTTTCAAGACAGGGAGAACTACTCCTACTCAAAGGTGAACTCATCACTATATGGATACAGCCACACTTCCAGCTCAGCCAAGGGATATGGAGCTAAGCTGTCAATATCTGTACTAACAATTCTGAGAACCATATCCATATATTGGAGATGCATAACGTGAAAACCCTTCCAGATAAGCCAAGACCTTGGTTCAATATGATTTATCCAGCTGGAGTCCAACTTGGAGCAGATCTGAGTAATAGTAATTTTATTTATTTATTTATTTATTTA
>AZIM01002126.1:117340-132719 GCA_000516915.1 Ophiophagus hannah | reverse complement strand
TGTTTCTTTTTATTTTTCTTACATGTATCCATTTCATGTATTCATAACTATGTTATACCTGTTATCTTATAATCGCTTGACAAAATAAATAAAAATAGTTTTGTTCATGCATACATATGGCAGAGGAGAGAATCTAAAAGTGACTTTATGTTTGATTTTAATGAAAGAGAGAACTGATGAAAGAAGAGTGATGAAAAATTCTGGATGTTGAATGGACTTTTTATTAATATTGCTACAAGTGAACCTTGGGAAAATGAAGAAGAATAACTACAAGAAATAAAAGTATGACTTCTGTGTGAATATGTTTCTTTGCTTCATTATCATAGAAAAGACTTGCCAATTTGCCAGTTCAAAACCAAATGAACAAGGGTCTCATCTATCTTACTTCCATATGTTTGATGTGGAAAATAGTTCTGGTGCCAGAATTCTTGTAATTTCATGTCTGCCTTCCCAGTAAGCCTTGTTAAAGAAACTCTGAAAATTGTGCTTGTAGAAGAAACACTTTTGGTTTTAGGGAGATAATAAGAGCAATGCAAGCAGACCATTCAGAAATGTATGAATTGAGAAAGTAAGTTTTATGTTTGTATATTTAGAAAAGCAAACAAACACATAAGCTTGAATTATGAATGTTTTGTGCAGTTGTGGAATTCAAATATGCTTAAACTAGGAAACACTAGACAGAAAAAGGTTAATGGCATTATTTGCACTGTAATTCACACATTCTCCACATAGACAGACAGATAAGTGGGTAAGTAGATACGTTTACCTTCAAAATGCCAAAAAATTAAAACCAAATACCTGTTGGAAGCAATATCCTTCTGGATATTCAGTTCCAAGTGGGGGAAAAGACACTGGATTCATGGAAGTTGTTTGGAAAGAAGGTTTAATGGTGGACAGGACCACATGCCTTAGAGCTCCTGGGTGAAAAGGGGAGAGATGCTGAGAATCCCTTGGTTTTACACCCTCTGTTGGGCCCCACCTTAGTGTTTCCTGTTCCTGTGCAAGAAATGTATCCCATTGGCTGTCAGACTCCCAGTGTGGGGGTCTTAGCTAACCTTGTAGACTTTGTCTGGACCACGTGGCTTCACCTGAGTGCTGGCTAATGCAATCTTCCCAGACCATGTGGTGAGATGGGTAATCCTATCATTTCCTGAGGGCCATCCTTAATCCCATCACCGCGGAGCTGAAGGGGGGACAGGGAGCTGCTTTGTCTTTAAAACATATTTCTCCTTTTCTCATCCAGGAAAATATAACACTCTGCCTTTTTAATATTTCCTACAATATNAATATTCTGCCTTTTTAATATTTCCTACAATATTTCATTCTTCTAGGAGAGGGGTGGGTGCTAACTTTCTACATACCTTAATAGAATATTCCCTAAAGATGGGGAAATGGACAAAGAAATTCTACAACATGCAGGTATTGATAAATGGCTTTTATTTAGTGTTTTAGCCATACACTATTCAAAGTATCAAATCACAAAATGAATATATCTGAGAAGATTCTATAGTTTGAGAAGAAGGTGTGGTTGGATAAAGTTGGTGAGATCATTTAAAAGAGAGAGCCAAAAACTTAAAGGCAGAAGGCAGTTATGAAGAGGTATACAGAAATGATAAAAACAAGAATGGTGTGCAACAATACAAAAATTACGATGAAGTATAGAGAATGTTGTTAATATAAATTAGATTTAGTTAAAATTATTTTCTTCCTCGTCTCCTACATTTATTTTGTTACTTCCTAATTCCTTTCTGCTCTTTGCATAATGTTGCTCACCCTAAAAAGGAATTTGTCTGACGGATATATATGGATGTTTGATTGATTATATTCCATCAACATTGTATTGACTATTAGTAGCCACACTGATTGATTTTTCTAGGCAGTTCCACCTCCAGCTCTTTCCCTGGCACACCCATTGTTGTTTTAATTGAATCAATCCACCTGCTGCTAGTTTTTCTGTTTTGTTGAAAGGAAAATCCATCTGGTTCAGTTCCAACCCAGGAGAAAGGCTGTGAAATTCCACTACTAGATCCTCATACATGAAGTAGGTCCTTCAGTTTTTAAGCATTGCATAAAGTTAGTTCAGGTTCTGTTTTTTTCCCTCAAAATTTTACTTTGCTATTATACTGAATAAATATAATCTCTTGCTTTTAAAATCCTGGGTTGTAGCAATTGCAAGAGAATAAAAATCTTCCCAGCTCCCAGATTTATCTTCAACTTTGTATTATTAAAACCACTTTGAAAAGTGCTGAAAACCATCTGTTTTAAGAATGCAACAATTAACCTTGTGGTTGTAATACCACATTATGAGCCTTAAATCAAATTACTTTCTTAGGAAAAGAAAGAAAGAAATCTAGTGTAGGGAGCTTGAGATACTTTTATTCCTTTTGTTGTTGTTTGTTGTATTTCTTATAATCCCCTGTCACTAAGGAACAGACTCTGTGCAGTGTGAATTTCTGCAGCTGTACGCATATGTATGTATATGTGGAGGTTTTTTTTAAAAAATATATATTTTCAAAGTGGCATTTTATTTGCTCCTAAACTGGTATGCATATAGTGAGTGCAAAACTGCCTTCAGGCAACAGATAAGGGAAACAGAGAGGAGGGGGCAAAGCAGAGAGCAGATGGATGAACGATTAGATCATCTGGATTAGGAATGTTGCCTTTCCTTTTTCTTTTCTATGCTGAAGCCTCTCTTCTGATTAGGGTTTCTGCATGGTGGGAAGGGAGGAGAATATCTGAGAGAAGCAGCCAAAGAAATCTCAGAAAACTTCATAGAACGTTTTAAAAAGATTTTTTTTTTAAAAAAAAAAATTGTTTTATTTTTATACAGAACGCAAGAAGAGAAAGAATTATGCTGAAAATAAGTAACTTGAGAGAAGCTGAATCATTGCTTCCACGTTTATTTTAGGGGCTTCCTAAGGGAAAAAAAATGAGTGAGATAGAAGTTCTGAGTTAGATAATGCCTTGCAGTTTTTTGGAACAATACATTCTCTTTAAGGGGGAGATGTATTGTTCAAGAACGTGCCTTAAGAATAGGCTGAGGCTGAACCTTCCCAACATTAAGTAGATATTTACAGCAAATTCCAGCTATCCTTTTTCTCCTGCTGTGTGGGTTTTTTCTTAAACAAGAAAATGTAGGAAAATGACCTGGCTAGGTAAAGCCAATTCTTCCTCCCCCTATAGCTTAGCTCAGACCACTCTGACTGCATGGTAGTGGTACAAAGTGTGTGGTCTTTCAGGCTCTGACTAATAGATTTTGTACTGTGTGACTGAAAATGCCTCATAGCTTGCCAGGGCTGACTGAGAGTTGTGGAATGTGATGCCTTTTCTCTGATTTCCTGGGCGGCAGGGCAGGCAGGGGGAGCCGTGGAGGTTGAGAAACTTGAAGATGTAGGGGAAATGCTTGTGTGTTGTGGAATTTGTTTCCCTTTGGGAGACACCCACCCCCCGCCCCCAAGTAGAAAACTAACGAAAAGTTGAAGAATGGTTAGTAAAAAGAAGGTGGGGCGGAGTATGAGAAAGAGGGAGGACGGAGGAGGAAGAGGGTGGGAACAGAGGGGCCCGTTTTCCTTTTCTTCCCCCCTTCTTCTTCAGGCAATGACAGCTGGTTCTGTACTGACTCACATGATAAAAGTATGATGGAGACAGCTCAAAGCAGTGTGAACAGATGGTCAGCTGACTTCCCTCCCTCAAACTCCAGTCAGGTGATCAACTGATATAATTCAGATAAGGATAATTTTTAAAATGCTTAAGACCCAGGTAAGAGTGAAATTACAGTCCGTTAGCATATTTGGGGGGAAAGAGTTGGCATCTGTTGATTCTTTTCTAAAAAAATCTGCCAAGAGATAACTGTGTAAAAGGTACTGCGTGTTCTACTTGCAGTGTGTAACTAGAAAACTGGCTGTGGTTTTTCCCTCTTTCTTACATTCTGTTTGTCTTCTTTGTAGATTATTTATTGGGAAATATCATATTCTAAATAGAGGTTTTCATGGGTGGTGTTGAATGCTTATTCTATTTGTCATAAAACTGTCATTTTGTAAGAATGTCAAAACCTCCTATTTTAAGGAAATTTCCAACAACTGAAATATGAGTTGAAAAACGAGGGCACTACATGCAAAAGTAAAATTTAAAAAGCCAAGCCCAAACTGTCACTTATTTCAGAAAAATGTGTGGTTTGTTTTGGTACTCATTTGCATTTGTTGAGGATAAATTATCCAATGTTAGCTATTAGTTGAATCATTTGGAATGTACTTCAAAGATAATCTAGTCCAACCCCGTCTTTTCTAACCTGACATCAGCATACAACTAACCATAGTTTCAGAATAAGCTACCTCTAAAGTCTGCAGTCTTCTGGAAAAACCTTCTTTTTTGAGAAACAGACCAACAGGAAAATCTTCCTGCCTTTTGACTTACTCCAATTATTTTAATGTGAATCCCTTGGTCTGAGTCTTCATATTAATGCAAAACTTAGAAGAGAGCTATTTGTTCCTTCCTAATTTTTCTCATTTAAAAAAATATGGGAAAAACTGGGGAAACAGGCAGATGGTGGGAAGAAAGAGTGTGTATGTTTATATGTTCCCTAGTCTATTTTTGTTTTATCACATCAAGTGTGAAGGCAGGTGATGGGAAGGAAAAGTGTGTGTGTTTGTATGTATGTGACTGCATCTTAGTTTATTTTTGTTTTATCATACCAGGTGTAAAAATATACATATGAAGTGATATTTCTTGCTGAATTACATTGTTACTTGCATATTATTATATTGTTATTGCTTGTTTCACAGTCAGCCAGTTGTTTAAACTGGATTTGGCATTTTTATCCACCTATTGAGTCCTTTCTAAGGACCTGGGATGGGCAGACGGGATGTTTGATGATCTTAAAGGTATCATCGCAGGATGTAAATTGTTCCAAGTAAAGCTGCTGTCAGGGTCAATTTTTGTGGTCAATTAAATTTAACATTTAAGGTGTAGGATCTACCCAGCTAGGTGCTGAAAGAAAAGAAAAAGCAATACATTTCCCCTTTTACAAAGTGTGTGTGTGTAAATATAAAAGAAGAAAAAGCAGTCAACAGGTTGAGTTAAAACTTTACACTAATCTTCAAATCCCTCTGTTATTATATTTAGCACATAGAAAGTCCACAAATGATTTCGGTCTCTTATAAAGTTGTCCAGTCCATTATTTCAAATCAAAGCAGTTAATTTTGCCATCTCTGCTAATTCAGTCAATTTCAAAATCCATTCTTCAACAGTTGGCATCTCTTTTTCTTCCCAATGTTTGGCAAGTACAATCCTCGCAGCCATCACCATGTGAAGGAATAGCACCCCAAATTGCTTTTCAATTTATTTGTCCATCATACCTAAAAGAAAAGCTTCAGGTTTCATTAATATTTTTACCTTAAATATTTCTGCATTGTCATTGTTATGTGTATCCAGTATGTTTTCACATATTTACAAGACCACCACATATGATAAAATGAATCTGGATTTTGACATTTCCAGCACTTATTAGAAATCCCTTTATATATTTTAGCTAGTCTATCTGGGATCAATTCAATTCAAGTCAATTTATTACAGTCATAGACCAGAAACCAGAACAAATAAAACAATAAATATACAATTAAAAATTCTAGAATTAAATAATAAATAACTGATAAAATATATGATAAAATCCAGTCTGTCAATTAAACATGATCTAACTATATTAAAATTATAATCTGGGGTCAAGTACCAATGATACATGATTTTATAAAAGTTTTCTTTCGAACTATAATGTGAATTTTAGATCCTTCATCCATAGCAATGCAATTGGTTGATGGTGTTCAAGTGGGATGTTTGTTTTGGCATTGCATCTTTGGTACCATCTTTGCTTTTGTTTTGCCACTTGTTTTTTTCTATTTGCAGGTCTTTGAATTTTGTTATCTTCTCCAGTTCTTTCTCTTCTTTTCTGCTATCTATCTTTAGATACTGCCACCTCCACTATCCAGACTGTTTTGACTTTCTTATCAGCAGTTATAGAAACATAGAAAACAGAAGACAAAAAAGGCCTAGTCATCAAGCCTTGAGATTTATTTATTTATTTATTTATTTNNNTATTTATTTATTTATTTATTTATATTTTTGTTGGATGATTGATATGTGTTTATCCCAACCATGTTTAAACTCAGTTACCGATAATTGACCCACTACCTCTGTCGCTCTAAGCTTCTACTACTCTTTCTGGGAAGTAAAATTTCTAACATCTCTTTTGAACTTCCCTCCTGCAAGATTGAGGTTATGCCCGTGTGCTTGATTTTTGCTTAATATTGAAAATACTGCCTTCTAGAATCTTCTTTACATCCTTAAAATATTTAAAGGTTTCAGTCGTGTCACTCCTTTCTCTTCTGTCCTCCAGGCTGTACATATTCATTTTCTACAATATCTCCTCATACGTTTTGTCCCTCAGATTTGCATCATTTTTATGAAAAGTCTGAACTCATTCAATCTTATCAATATCTTTTTTTAAAGTCAGGTTTCCAGAACTGAACATAGTATTCCAAATGGGATCTGACTGAAATCCTACATAGCAAGATTAGGATCTCTTTTTCCTGCTTGTGAACCCTCTAGTGATGCATCCCAGAATTTTGGTTGCCTTCATAGCTGCTTGGCCACACTGTTGGCTCATTTTGCAGTCACCTGCTATAAGCATACCTAAATCTTTTTCTTTTGTTGCTGCATCTAACACTGTACCCCACTACTGTACCCTGCCAGAGGATTCCTTTTGCCTCAGTTCATGATTTGACATTTAGAAACATTGAACTACAGTTTCCACATTTTTGACCAATTTTTCAGCAATGCCAAAACATTTTCCATGTTACTAATACCCCCAATTGTTAGGTCTAGGGTATGCAGCAGGTGCTTGTCTGTTTGAATTATTATTAGTATTATTACTATAGTATTGCAGGAGTGCAGTTTTGAAACACAGACTTCCGTGTCAACAATGTGCATGGTGCCTTGTTAAATAATCAAATGAAAGACATGTTTCTATTCTGATGAAGTTGAATCGAACAGTTTATATTGACAGGCCAATGGAAACTGATACAGAAAATGACCCCATTTTCTTTCCCATAAGGATAGATTATCATTAATTGAACTGTGTATAATTATGCATAGTAAAAAAAGTACCATTCCTCTTATGTTAAAATGTAGGAAAATATAATTGAATTGAATACTGAGATATTGAGGGAAAGTACAAAGATATATTACCTTCTGTAACTTATCATCTAATGTTGAGTTTGTTGCCAAATGATGTAGTAATCAAATCACAAAATGTCATGATGGCTTAGACAGCTTTGAAAGTATGCTAGACAGTTTTTAAAGGGTTAGCATTATTTGGAAATTTGTCTTATCAATGACTCCCATATAGTGGAGGCAATATAGCTTTAAGTGTTAATTAGAAGCTTTTATATATTAAGTATAATTTCTTATCTTAAAGAAAAGAAGGTAAATGGAAAGATAGATGTGACTGAGTTCGTGAATTATTTTGTGTTCAGTCAGATAAAAGAGCCAAAGGACTTATGGAAACTATGGGTCTTAAAAAGTTAATCAAACCAACATGTTTGAATCACACAGGTGTTGTACAAGATCCTTAACACATTTTCTTCTTTACATTTTTTATTAAGCAATTTGTTTCTTAAGGCAAAGATAAAATCTTAAATGCTGTGATTATCTAGATATTAATTTTAGTTGATAATGCTTACAATAGCATGCAATTGCCATGGTATTTTGTTTCTATTACATACTGATTGGATTTATTAAATGTGATTAAGATGCTTTTAAAAGTGAACATTTGTTGTGACATGATGTTGTATAGATACGTTCCTCTCTCTTACCAATGTGTATGGTGCCTCATAAAGTAATAAAGTCCAATTCATGTCTCTGTGTTGAGGAAGTTCTACTGAACATTTTATATAGGAAGAGTTTCAAGCAAAACCTGGGGTCCATTTCAAGTTGTCCATTTCTCTCAGGATTTATTGCAGTTTTGTAATGATGTTGCAGAAGTTTCAAATAATGGATGAGCTCTGAGTCAGGCTATGATCTTCAGCTAAGAGATGCTAGAACTAAATAAATATGGAGCAACGAGAAAAAAAAATCTCCCAGTTAATGATTTTCCTCAACTAAAGTCTTATCAGTCAATCCATGAAAACTAATATAAGACTGGAAACTATGCTCACTATGACAGCTGTTACCTACTTTTTACATTCAGTCTGTTTGAAAGAGTAGATATAAATTGTCATATATATAGTTTCAGACATTTTTAATTTTTTAAAAATGCTTTGCTAGTTCCTAGTGATCTGTAAATTATCTGTATAGGCCTGTTCATGTCAAATATTTTGCCTATAGACAAACCTAGCAGGAAACCTGATTTCCTTAGATTAGTGCTTTTCAACCTTAGCGGCTTTAAGATTCAATTCCCAGAATTCCCCAGACACCCCCCCCTTTTTTTTTTGCATTACAGTAGATAATACCATAAAACCAAAACTTGTGAACTATAGAAGGAAGGTGTGCTTAATTTTTTTTCCTCCATGATACATCAAATGTTGAAAAGGTGTTATGAATGCAAGTCATTCAGATGATAAAGACTAACAACCCCTCATTGCCCCCAAGACAGGCTTTGCATTATTTTAAAAGGTTTCAGCCATGTGTAGCCTTGCATATTATGTACTGAGGTGCACAAACGGAGATGACCAGGAGATAAGACTAACAAGTTTATTTAATTCTAACATCGGCTCTAAATAACAGCCATAAGCTAACAGAGTGGCTAACTGGCAACAGCTGATTCCATCTGACGGTGCTCCTTTTATAGCGAGCTGTCAGATGGAGCAGCCAATCAGGTTACAATGCTTCCCCCTCAAGTAGCTGACCATGGTGAAGACTTGCTACACAATACTCCTTCCTTCCCAGATGGAGCCTGCATAGTTCTGTAGATAGGCTAGATGGTGCCTCGCCCTCATGGATCTACGCAGTTTGGTTCCAGCAGCCTTCCCGAGTGGACCTGTTGCCAGTGTTCTCTGGTCCTCTAGAGGCTGCTGTGGATTGTTGTCTGTTGTGGCTTCAGACTTGAGTGGGACTTGTTTCAGTGGTGGACCGACTGTAGGTGCTTGTTGAATTTCTGGAGGCCCTTCTGGAACAGAGGAAACATTCCCAGGTGAGAGCGGGACTTGCCGTAAAGGTAGGCCTTCTGCGGGTTCAGCCTACCTAGTTTCTGAGGAACCCAGGGCTGGGAAAGCCATTTCTTTAGTGTAGTTCCCCTCATTTGGCCCCCTTGGGGTGGTTGTGGTGTGCCCTCTTAACTGGTCTACATGGTGACGCCATATTCTTCCATCCTCCAAGGACACCCTGTAAGAATGGGGTCCCGTTATTTTGAGAATTTGTCCAGGCACCCACATGGGATCCCCTGCATAATTGTACCTGGTCACCTATTTTAAATGTCCTGATTTTAGAATTAGCACCAAAAGGTATTTCTGGTGAGTAGTTTGGGTGCAATCTGTCCAAGTTAATTCATGGCCTCCGACCCATCAGGAGTTCGGCTGGGCTGTGATTTGTTGTAACACTAGGGGTACATGTTGAATTAAAAGGTATTTTGCCACTTTAGCATGCTAATCCCCGAGCCCATCCTGGATAAGACTTCCTTGGTGGATCATATCTGTTCTGCTTGGCCATTACTCACCGGATGCCATGGGGCAAATGCCCTGTCCTGCTAGAAATAATTCCATTTGGGAGGATGTAAACTGGGGCCCATTGTCCAACACTATCAAGTCAGGTAGTCCATGCGTGGCGAATAGGTTTCAGAGGCCCTTTATTACAGCTTCAGACATGGTAGATGGCATCAGAATCACTTCTAACTATTTAGAGTAAGCATCTACCACTACTAGAAAAATCTTTCTTTGAAAGAGCCTGGCTAGATCTATGTGAATCCCTGACCATGGCGCCTTAGGGGTGTCCAACTGTGTTGACGGTGCCACAGGGGATGCTGGTCTTGAAGTTTGACAGGACTGGCATGCGGTGACCCATTTGGCAATAGCCTTGTCTAAATTAGGCCACCATACATAGCTGCGAGCCAGGGCCTTCATTTTAACAATTCCCAGGTGCCCTTCATGTAAAGTTTTTAAAACTTGATGTTGTAATTTTGGGGGAACTACCACCATATTCCCCCATAAGAGGCAGCCCCGCTGAGTTGACAGCTCATGTTGGCAGGCATGGAAAGGCTGGAATTCCCTAGTGACAGATCCCGAGGGCCATCCTCTCCATACCCAACCCAGCACCTGGGATATTGTCTTGAGTTGATTGTTTGGCAATGTTGGCTGCATTTATGGGTGGTGGAAGTTTGTTGATAAGCAGTACCACTGTTGCTGGTTCTGGGTCTTAGATTTTGGTGGGTAGCGGGCAGCAACTTAAAGCATCTGCATGGCTTAAGTGTTTTCCGGTGTGGTGCATGAGCATGTAGTTATAAGCGGCAAGGAAGACAGTCCAACGGGTCATTTTTGCAGACAAGACTTGGGGTGATTGTCGGTTCCCTGCTAGTAGACCCAGGAGTGGCTTGTGGTCAGTAACTAGCTTGAAATGGCACCATAGAGGTATTTGTGAAATTTTTTGACACTGGCCATGGCAACCAGTGCTTCCTTGTCTATTTGGCTGTAATTACATTCTGCTGATGCAAAAGTTTGTGAAAAGAAAGCAATGAGTGCTTCTTTGCATTAGACAGTTTGTGACTAAGAACAGCTCCCACGCCGTAAGGGGAGGCATCACATATGAGAACCAATGGTAAGTTTTCATTAAATTGCATTAATATGCTGTCTAAGGTTAGTAACGATTTGACAGCTTGGAATGTTGCGGTTTGTGTGTGGCCCCAGAACCAAGGTGTATTTTTATCTAATAGTCTATGAAGCGGCTCGGCAATAGATGCCTTGTGGGGGAAGAAAATTGCATAGAAATTTAAAAATCGAAGGAATGACTGTAATTCTGTTTTGTTAGTGGAATTGGTGCTTTTTGAATGGCTTGAATTTTAGATTCAGTGGGGTGTAGGCCAGCAGCGTCAATTAGGTAGCCCAGGAATTCCACTTGTTTAACTGCTATTTGACACTTGTCTTTATTGACTTTAAGTCCAACTTCCTGGAACCTGCCTAAAACTATGTGTAGACAGTCTAGGAGTTCCATTATGCTAGTAGCTGATACTAAGACATCATCAAAATATGGGACGACACCATGAATGCCATGTAGGAGGTGCTCCATAAGGTTCTGAAATAGCCCATGTACTACACTCACCCCAAACTGTAATTGGCAGCATTTGAAGGCTCCTCTATGGGTGACGATTGGCCTTCCGTCATTGCCTTGTCTACTGGCAATTGCTGGTAAGCCTGGGCTAAGTCTAGTTTGGCAAAGATTTTGCTTTCACCCAGGGAATGTAGGAGGTGTTGGACAACTGGTACTGGGTAGGCATGTATTTGTAGTGCCTTATTTAAAGTACATTTGTAATCGGCACATATTCTGACAGAGCCATCCGGTTTAAGAGGTGTTACAAATGGGGTTTCCCACTTTGTGTGGTCCACAGCCTCTAATATTCCTTGGGTAATAAGCTTATCCAGTTGTTCAATTTTTTTTGTAATGCAAAAGGCACCTGGCGTGGCTTAAGATGAATAGGGGTGACCTGGGGGTCTAAGTTAAAAGAGATGGGTGTCCCTGAATATTTTCCTAGGCCCCCCCTTAAACACATCTGGAAATTCTTGGGCTAGGTTCTCTATTTTTAGATTTTTTATGGCACTGATGCCGCTGATTCCTAAACCCAGTGAGGCAAATCAGTCCAATCCTAATAGGCTGGGTAGGGATCCATCTACGGCCACTAGTTGGAGCCTCCCTTCAAAGTTTTGGAAACTCACCCAGAACTTGCTGATTCTGACGACAAGGATGCTGTTAGCTTGGTAATCACGTAGATGTAGGTGGCACTGCTGTAGCCTCTTCTTTGATATTTTGGGCACTAAACACTTAATGGTGCTCCATGATACGATTGACAGGGAGGACCCTGTGTCCACTTCCTTATGGCAGGGGGCACCTTCAATTCCAATGGTGACGAATATTTTCTTGGCGCCGGCTTGGCAGGTTTGTCCTATCATTGCTTCTGGGTTGCTGTACCCCCTGGCTATAGTAAAACAATCCTCTCTATGTTGTGCTGCTCTTGTTGGCTGGTGGGTTAGTGGCTGCTTAGATGGCTGGATTGCTCTGCTACTCGAGCTAGATGCCCCTTCTTCTGACACCTGGCATATTGCATTTTTAAACTTGCATGTCGCCCTTGGATGATTTCCGCCATGACCCATGCAAGCCGTTTTTGTTTGCCGCGGTCTCACCTTGCTCGCCCAGCTTTTAGACCTTGGTGTCCTCAGGTAGATGTCTCCTCAATGGCTTCTTCATAGTCAACCTCATCTTGGTGTATAGCTTGGGTACTTCTGATGGCTGATGGCTGATGGGTCATTAGCTCCCTGGATCTCTGCTGCAGATTGGGTTGACAGCTCGGCAGCCTGGGCTTTGTCAATTGCCAATTGTAGTGTGAGATCTGTTTTAGCTAGCAGTCTTCTCTGTAGGCATAGATCCCTCACCCCACAAACCAATTGGTCAAGGAGGACATCATTGAGGTCTCGAAACCCACAATGTAGGGCTATCCTTTTTAGAGCTGCCATGTACCTGCTAATGGACTCGCCCTTGGCTTGGTAACGGCGATGAAAGGCATGCCTGCAGGCTATCTGTGAAGGTTTGGGTACGTAATGGTTATCCAATGTGATCAGGAGGGTATCCCAAGATACTTCTTGTACTGCCTGAGGGGTGAGCATGGCACTAGCTGTTTCAAAAAGTTCAGCTCCACAGAAACTGAGAAAAAATGCCTTTTTTCGGTCGCTGGAGATTTCTCTGAGGTCGTTAGCCATGATAAAGCAGTCAAAACGGTTGAGATAGGAATCCCATGTATCTAAGTTGGTTGATACGGGGAGAAAGAAGGTGAAGTTGCCATTTCTCCACTGGCCGGTGATTGGCTGCTTGGGCAGAATTGGTTTTGGCAAGACAAGACAGTCTTATCGTGCCTGTGACTTCAGCTCTTGAGGTGACTTCAGCTCTCTGGTTGTCTCAATTAGCTGCATCCCATCCTCATCTCCAGTATTATGTACTGAGGTGGACAAATGGAGAAGACCAGGAGTTAAAGCTAACGAATTTATTTAATTCTAACATCGCCTCTAAATAACAGCCGTAAGCTAACAGAACAGCTAACCAGCAACAGCTGATTCCGTCTGACAGCACTCCTTTTACCTGTCAGACGGAACAGCCAATCAGTTGTTACGCTGCTTCCCGCTGAAGTAGTGGACTTTGGTGAAGACTTGCTACACAATACTGCACATTTTCCATTTCTATTCCTGTAGCTGTATCTTCCATTTTCATTGTCAAGGAATATAAGGAAGCAAAGAAGGAGTCCGGTGTCATAAACACAAAAGTCTGTAAAGCCATTTTGCTTTCATCAAATTTACCAGGTGTTGCTATCTCAAAGCCCAGGTTTGAAAATGTTAGTGTAGGCTTGGGATAAATTGTTATAAATTTGAGATCAGAACACATGTATGGGGTCAAGTAAAGTTCAGTTAGTAGATTTTATGCAGGAAAGGAAGGTTGGTCATCAAACAAGGGAAGTCTCCTTTTTTTCCCTTCCTGACAGATGAACTCATCTTATGGATATTCATTTAGCTATAATTTAAATATAAACAAAGCATGTTTATGCATCTGAGTTGAGCTAGAAATAGAGGGGAAGGAAAAATATAATGATGAAAATAAGGGGCTATTATAACGTTTATAGTCATTTCATTTTGGTGGTTGGTGTCCATGAAATCACAAGAAATTGAGTTCAGACAGAATTTATCTTTTATCTTAAAAACCCACACAAATATACATAGGTATAAGTAGTCTCTTTTCAGTTTCTTAAGAAATGTAGGTTTGTTTCATATATTTAAGAATACTTGAGGCAGATGTTTGAAAAGAGCTATTTGTGTACATTGTACAATTTTGATTGAATTATTTAATATTTTATATGTAATGTATTATTTTTAATTGGAAATGCTTTTGGATACTGCTGGTGGAGTATGAGATGATCAACTCATTTATATTGTTCCTATTTGTGAATTTTTTTTATTCTGTGCAGTGTATCTGGTTAGTCAAGTAAATGCATAAATCCATGTATTAAAATTGTTAACTTTCTGTATAAATTACATCCAGAAATATTTGTACAGATTTTAATTCTTTCATGAAATCGAATGTTTTAAGAAGTGCTTGTACAAAATAAAATAAATTAGCTTTATTACACAGAGTGCCATCTAGTGGAATGTATGCTGTACCATAAAAATCATGACAGTAAAAATAAAATTGAGTTTCGATTAATTCTTAGTTTGCTTCTACAAGCTATTAAAGCAATGTTTGAATTGCTAACATACAATTTGCAAGTATTTTGCAGTCCAGTATACCTGTCTGCCTGTCTATTTGTCCATCTGCCTGTTCTTTAGAGCTGCTCTTGAATACCCAGAAATTTCAAGTGGTCCAGAATGTGGTAGTGGAGGCAGTGATGGGCATGGCTGAGTACGTAAGAGAACGTAACAACTGTTCTCCATGAACTGCACTGGTTGCCAGTTTGTTTCTGGGTGTGATTGAAGGTGCTGATTGTTACATATAAAGCCCTACACAGTATAGGGTGTAGCTATTTGAGAGACTTCTTTTCCTAGTATCTGCCCCGCTGCTTTGATCTGGCAGGGTTTCTTAATGCCATCTATTCTCTGTCGCAGAGCTGTCCTCTGAATGAGGTTCCCCCACAGATGTGATGGCTCCCATCCTATTGGCATTTTTAGAGGGCCTTGATGACACGACCCTTTGCCCAGACCTTTGGATCGTGAATGTAGCCTCTTTGGAGGGATGAGTGTATGTTGCTATTGCTCCATTTTGCCATTCTTTTTTTATTGCTGTTTTACATTTCTTTTTGAACTGCATAGAGTGGGTAGGAGATGGGAAGAATACAGACTTAATAGAATAAAATATTTTAAAAAACAAATTACAAGTAGAGCTGCTCTCTGTTTTATATTGCCTTATATTTTAATGCAAGAGAACAATGCATTTTAATTTCAAACATTAAAAAACGTGTGTGCATATCTGAGTATATACTCACATATAGATACATACATATTTTATAATGATCTACCATTTATATTCTCCTTTACCTTAATGTCATCTTTCTAATGTTTGAAATGGAAATGCATTGTTTCCTTTGCATTAAAATATAAGACTGTCCCATAAAACAGAGAACAGCTAGATAGATAGATAGATAGATAGATAG
>AZIM01002126.1:64214-74378 GCA_000516915.1 Ophiophagus hannah | reverse complement strand
CTGGTTCTCCGAACTATTCAAAATTTCCTCTACCGGTTCNNNNGAACTGGTCAGAACCTGATGAATACCATCACTGCACTACGGTCCAAATGACTGTGTTTCTGCTGCCCTGAGGGAGCTCGACAATGAAGTCCATAGCTATTTCTTTCCAGGGTCAGGATGGTTCTGCCACTTGCTGGAGCAACCCAGGAGCTTTCCTGGCCTCGTTTTCATTGTTCCACAAGGAGCGCAGCTTTTTACATAGTCCTCCATGTCTTTTGGCTACCAAAATTGCCTTCGAGTCAGGTGCATGGTTTTACATAGCCAGAGTGCCCCACTTGCTTAGAATCGTGGCTTTGCTTAAGAACATGGAGTTGCAAACTGCTAGACACATATAATTTTGATCCCTTCCAGCCTAGACCATCCTTCAGGCTTAGTATCCCTGGATTGTCCTTGTACCACTGGTCAGNGGATTTTTCCCCCCCCCCCCATCTGAAGTCCTTCTATGGGCTGCCTGGCCTCAGGTGAATGCTGGCTGGGAAGGGGAAATTATTGGATGGATCATTTTTTCCCTCATGCTGTGGTATTGCAGTTTGCGTGACAGGGCATCTGCTAAAATGTTTTTTCCCCGGGGATATATTTCAATTCAAAGTTGAATTGTTTAAAATACTGCGCCCAACGGACCTGCTTTGGGGAGAGTTTATGTGGAGTCTTCAGTGTCTTCAAGTTTTTGTGATCAGTCCATATTTCAAAAGGCATTGCACTGCCCTCCAGGAAATGTCTCCAGGTCAGTAGCACCCATCAGACTGCGTGTGCTTCCTTTTCCCATATGGCCCACCTCTGTTCAGTCTCCATCACTTTTTTGGAGGTGTATGCGCAGGGCTGCAAGTTACACCCTGCGTTCTTCTGGAAAAGGACTGCTGCGATGGCCACATCACTGGCATCAGCTTGGATAGCAAAGGGCTGGTCCTGGTCCAGGTGCTTGAGGATTGGCTCCCTAGCGAATAGTCCTTTCAACTGTTCAAAAGCTTTCTGACACTCTAAATTCCAACTTAAGGGTTGAGGTGGTCATGGCTGTTGTGGGCCTTTCACCATTTTCAATAGCTTGGTGATGGGCTTGGTGATCTTGGTGAAATTTGGGGTGAACTGCCGATAGAAGTTTGCAAACCCCAGGAAACTGCAACTGCTGATGGGTGCGTGAGGCTTGCCAGTCCAGGACTGTCTTTACTTTCTCTGGATCCATGTCTATCCCCTCACTAGATACTCAGTAGTCCAGGTAGTTTAGTCTGGTTTTGTGAAACTCGCATTTAGACAGTTTCACATACAGCTTGGCCACTAGATTTTCTTTAATACTTGCACACTAACTTCACATGTTCTTCTAGGGTCTCGGAGAAGATGAGAATGTCACCAGGTAAACAAGAACCCCCTTGTATAGGTGCTTGTGCAACACCTTGTTTATGAGTTGCATGAAAACGGCAGGAGCCCCTTGCAACCTGAAAGGCATTACTCTGAACTAGAAGCTACCGAGCTGGCAGTTGAAGGCTGTTTTCCACTCGTCGCCTTCTTTAATTCTCACTCTGTAGTATGCCTCTCATAAATCCAGTTTGGTGAACACCTTCCCCTTGGCCAGGTGGGCCAACATGTCCTTCATGAGGAGGAGGGGGTAGGTGTTCTGCACACATACTTCGTTGATCCTGCTAAAGTCCACGCACAGCCTCATCGACCCGTCCTCCTTCTCTTTGAAGAGGACTGGGGTGGCGGCTTTGGATTTTATAGGTTGGATGAATCCGCAAGCCAAGTTCTCGTCGATGTACTTTCTCAGCTCCTTCATCTCCTTAGGGGTCATGGAGTACATCTTTGGTTTGGGTAGGTTAGCTTTTGGCACAAATTCGATGGTGCAGTCAGTGGGGCAATGGGGTAGCAACATGCTGGCTTTGTCCTCACTGAATGCCTCTGGCAAGTCCCGATACTCCCTAGGGATTTGTGAGTCACCTGGGACCAGTCGCGATGCCATCGTGGTGCTCTCATTCCAGGCTTTATCAGACTGGGATTGGGTAGGCCCCCTCCCAATGGTTGTGGGTTAGGCCCCACCACTATCGTATGGCCCCACCACTACCGTATGGGTCGGGTCATCTTCATTCGGATGCCCAGTTTTAGGACGGTGGCCAGGCTGATCAGCAGGTACAACCCGTGTCAATAATTGCTTTTACTTCCCCCTGGCCTCCAGTCTTTGGCACTATGATCCATATTGGCACAGCGAAAGGTCCCGGGAATGGGCTCACTCACCATCGGGTCATCGTCACTTCCATCATCACTGTCATAGGTCATCAGGGTTTTATCTTCCTCCGGAGGAGAGGAGGCAGGTACTTCTACAGCTTCCAGGGCAAATCCTTCCCTCTCTTATCTCCCAGGCAGGGTCTCCTTTCCCCTTGTTGGACCACAAGTACCCGGTTCTGGTGTTGGGCCATTGGCAGTAGGCCCCAGCCGCCTTGTGGCTCCCTCAGTTGGAGGGGAGGGGGATTCCCGTGATTCTTCAAGCTCATCTCTTGACTGTGGGTAGGATCCTCACAGTTCTGTCAGCTCTTCAGCTGACTGGCAAGGAATCTCCCCCAGGGCTTCCTTGTTGGATACAGTGAAATACTTCCGCCCTGGTGGCTGCCTCTTAGGCAGGGGCCCTAGTCGCCTCCGTACTGAGCACATATGCACTGGAACAGTCCTCTTCTCTCTGGGACCCAACTCACCCAGTGACTGGTTGCTGAGGGCTCCAGTAACTCCCTCGGGTCCAACCGGGACGCTGCATCGCTTCAGAAGCTGGGCTTGGCTCCGCGTTGGGGCAGTCAGCTTTTCTGCAGGAAAGACTTCCAATCAGGCTAGAACCACCCTCATCGTCAGGCACCATCCTTTCCTCCCCGGGCCTTGCCTTGGTCGTCATCGGCTGCCCTGGATGTTGGTAATTGGCTCCAGGACTGCCCACAAGTTGGGTGGGTGCTTCTTATGGCTAATGGGGAATCCACCAACCTGCTTGGGCCCATGGGGGTGGGGCTCTGACCAGCTGCGAAGCGGCCGGGACCGGGTAAGGGTAAAAAGGCTCTGGCAGCTGTGGCAAACAGGATGAGGATCCAGGGGGCGTATCCCCAGCCAGCCCCCGGTCATAGCTCCCACCGATTTGTGCTAGTCCTGCTGACCAGGGCTGTTGACGGTCACGAAAGCAGCTTCCTACCCCATATCGCGTTGGGTTCGGCTGTGGGCTTTGGCTGTCATGCTCCATCCTGCCAAGGCCATTCAGGCAATTCCTCATGTGGCCATCATGAGCTGTGGGATGGGCGGATTCAAGTAATGCAGAGTGCTTCTTCCTTTGCGGGTGGTGTCCCTCGGTTCCTCCTGCCACGGCTCCAGCTAACTTCCAGCCGATTCCCAGGACGATTCAGCCGGCCAGCTACCTTCCTCATCCATTTGTTAATCTTCCCTGAGTCTTCCGTCCCCCTGGGGTATCCAGGGAGCAGCCAGGGCTCAGGACCCCAGAATGTAACACCTATTGAAGCAATGGTTTTGGAGTACTGGCTTAGTGTCAGGTTCCAAGTAATGCAGTCATCACAAAATGAACCCAGAGGCTTTTTAATTCCTCAAAGAACTATTTTATTCTAACTATACATCCCGGTATGATGTGGTGGAAGCCATTTACTGAAGATTTCCCGGGCTTCCACATCACTATAATCAAAAATGTTCTCATTTTTCCAAAACATTAAGTCACATTGTCCAATCAGGATATAAAATAGTTTCCTGGCAACTTTCCCTGGCTGAGCAGCCATTGGAATGCAGCTGACTCATCACTCAGCTATGTTGTTTTGGCTGGAGCTTCATCCACCTGAGTTCTCCCCCCTCCATTTCTCAAGTGTGTCAAACTGAATTCATACGATTCCACCACCAAACTAAATTCAGGCTTGACAATCATTTATTACAGTCTAGATTCAGCAATCTTAAATTTTGGGTGAGTGCAGAATAATGGAATTTCATAGTGAAATTCCTGTTAATTCAGATGAGTAATTTGTATTTCAGAATTGTTTAGAGTCCCAAGCATAATATTTTCCCTGAGGCACCTTTGCAGAAATACAGTAGCAGGAGGAACAATGACAAAGGTATGAGTAATTTGATGTATCTTTCATTCTTCTGTAATAATACCCATAGTGGGTGTGTGCATCTTTTCACATGTTCAAACATATCTTTAATCTTTAGTAACCAATATAAGTTATACAAACTGTATCTCTTCTGTCGTTACAAGGCTGACATTTTGCTGTGAAGGTGAAGTGAATAGTAAAGGAAATATATGCAAGATTCTGCTGTAGGTATTCATAATGAAAGCATAGAAAACATAATGTTTTGGGCTTTTATAGTAATTGTAGTTGGACTGGGGGTGGATGAAGTCTTAAACATTTAGAGCACACCAAATTGCCTATCATTTCCATAATCAGTGAACTTAAGATTTTTTTTTAAGTATGAAGGGTAAATAGGATAAATCAGAATATCTCTATGTTTTATTTCACCATAATATATTAGGCAAACATTTTGAGTCCTTACACTTATCATTAAGGTAGGGGTGTCAAACTCAAGGACCGGAGGCTGGATCTGGCCTGCGGGGTGCTTAGATCTGGCCTGCAGGACTGCCCTGGAAACAGCAAAGGACTGGCCTGCGGTGACTCGGCCAGCAAAAACAGGCTCCTGAGCTCCATTTTTGGCTGTGACGGTCTCCTGCAATCCTCTGACGGTAAAAATGGAGTTTACAACGGCTGTAGGCAGCCCTCCCGAGCTCTGTTTTCACTGGCAGAGGGTTGCAGGAGGCCTTTGCAGGTAAAAATGGAGCTCAAGAACCGATTTTCACTGGCAGAACACTTGGGCCACTACAGGCGCCCCCAACACGAGTGACGTCGAGTTTGCCATGCCCACCTTGGCCATGCCCACCCCGGCTCCCTTAGGTAAAACACAACCCTGATATGGCCCTCAATAAAATTGAGTTTGACACCCCTGCATTAAGGCTATCGTGCCTTATTGTTCATAATATCTACTACTGTATAAAATATTACGTCAATATACTATACTGTTTGGAAATTCTTGAGAGTTTTAACAAGATGAAGAAAACTTCTGACAACTTTGCATATGCCAGGAATNATTGAGCTCTTCATAGAATTAATTCCTAAAAGTTTGCTGTTAATTCTTAGGGAATTTGAAACATTTTTCCAAGCTTGCTTGTATTTATCTCTAACAAAACCTTTAAGGAACCTTCTATTGATAACCAAGAATAAATGCTGCTATTTAATTATATTTATCAGCAATTAAAACTGGTTTCAGTCTGTCTTTATGGGCAAGCCAGTGGTTTGCCTTTGGGAACTTGTTCTAGAGTATTGTGCCAGCCACCCACCTCTTCAGGCCTGCTCATACTAGTATTGTCTGGCACAATGCTTAAAAATGCCTTGAACAGGAATTTCCCTGACCATGTTTGTTTCAAAGTTTAATTTATAGTGCAGTTCACTAATTAGTGTAAGTCAAGTGACTATCAGCTGTTATGTCCAAGCAGTCACAGGTTCTCAACTATTTAAAAGTTGGAATCATGACAAAATGATTATTGTAAGATACATCAACCTTTGTATCCATAGCTCACTGAGTAGCAATTCTTGTTCTCAAGAATGTGCTTTAATTAGGCACCTGTGTTCCAACAGGTAGTTTTTTTCTGTGATAACATAACATTATGCAATGTTATAGTTTCATGTTGGAAAATAAAAAGTAGCATGTGTATCTTCTATGCATTCCTGCACCCATAGTATTTTAGTCTGGATAAATGTGGGAAGCATTTTGGCACATTAATCTTTCTCCTGAACTCTTACCTGTGATAGAATTAACTGTATCATAAAATTATTACTGAATGATGAAATATAATGTCAATATTGGGGAGAAAAAAAAACTCAAACACAGATCTGCTTCAATTTAAATGATTTTCTGCTCAAGAGGTATGGTTTATATTTAATTATCTCTGCCTGTATTGTAAGGCTTTAGGTTTGATTTACAGAAAAGGAGCATGAACGTTACACCTCTTTAATGCAGTGGCATATTTTTTAGAAGTGACAGCTTTAAAAGGTCATGTTTTTGTGCTCTCGTATACTCAGATATGATTTTTTTGGAATTAGATCTGAAGTCTTGCATCATCCTAGTGGAATGCTTAGTTTTAAAGGAATTATATAGACTTATGGCTCTATATTTTAACATTGCTTCTTCAAGTAAGTAACCTACCTGGAAATTTTTCTCCCTTTCCTGAATCCCTGCTACCCATCCCAAATTGAAGTTTAGTTGGAGAAGAAGAATGGGAACGCATAAAGCAATATCCTGTTATGAATGCAAAGGAAGCACAAGTCCCTTAAATTCTCACCAGCACCTTGTGAGCAGAAGTTAGAGTTACTATGGCCTGGCTTTTCTGTTCACACACACTGTGATCTTTCCAGTATTATCTTAGTCCCCGTCTTTCTTTCTTCTCTGCCAGTTTTATTTACAGTATTTATTATACCATCTTCCATTATATAGTAAACAGGAAAAAAAAGTAATCTTCATACGTATTTTGAATCTATGCAATTGTTAACAATAATTATGTTGAAAAACTAAGCGGTCTGAAAATAAGGTGTTGATTAATCCCTTTTCCAGGAAGGGAAAAAATAGCATTGCTTATTTATTTACATGCTTATGAACACATACAGTATATATATTTTAGTATTGTGCAAAATTAATACTTAGCCTCTCCCCCCCTCAAGGCTGAATTACTATAATGAAATTTGAATGGTAATATGTTTAAAACTTATTTTGTTGCAAGTTCCTCCTTGTTTCTAATTACTTACCTCACATAAAGCTATATAGGAACTCAAATGGATGTAATGCCAGGCATTCTGTAGCAGCCAAGAAACTGCTATTAGTAGAAGGGACATTTCTTCCTCTGTTCTTTCTCCAATAACCGAGTCATAGACTTAATAGAAGTATGTGTTTGTGCTGAAAGCCAATAACTATAATATAGTTCTGGAGCCTTAACAGATACCATTAATGGAATCATCCTTTCAGATGATTCTGTTTAACTCCTTAGTCTGTTGTAATGTATTCACAAAAATAATAGAGGCAGGAAATTGTGTGTGAATGTGTATCCAGTAGAGACATTTGAATTATTTCCATCAATCCCAGATTCTGAAAAAGAAGTGATGGATGCAACAGTTTTAAGTACTTTTGATAGATTGGCTTTGAAAGCATTAAATCTTACTCACCAAACCTTTGATTCAGGCTAAAACAGGCCTGAATATGTTGGAAAGTGACTCATAAGCCCTTGAGTCAGCTACTATGGTATTGTTGCACAATAGTGATGTTGCATTTTCCTTAATTTTTATTTGACCTTACACTGGGTGCACTTGATTTTTGCAGTTTATTGTATCAGCCATCTCATTAATATAAAAAAAAATGAAATATCCTAAATTAGGTTTTTCCAATCAGAAAGACTTCATTTGCCTTTTTGATTCTGAATTGTTTGTTCATTTTAATTCTTAGGGATGCAAACAGTGTTTGCTTATAACTGAGATATTGTTCACCTGATCTTAGGATTTCTATATCCTTTAATATCAAATCTCCAAACAATTTGCCTTAAACTATAGTAGTCTGGATTTAAATGCGTTCATTGTGAATAAGTATTAACTGTATTTTAAAATAATACTCTTAACCAATTTATATTGAATATAAAATGTAAAGGTTGAATGCTAGATGCTAGGATGGCATCTAGAACAAATTAACATCCAAACATAAGTGTCTTTAAAAGCAATATTATTACATATTTGTTTACTGTATTTAAACTCATGGTCAGGACAACATAAGTCAAAGTGGTGCATTATATTGGAACAATTTTTGATCAAGATACTTCAAATCCTCTAACATAAAGAATGCATAAAAATCTGGGACCCAGTACTCCTGTGGAATTAAAAATGTTTGCAATGTTCATATCAGTTTGATTTAGAAAGCTGTGACTGTTGAGCATCCCCTTGATCACTTGATCATGATTTCCAATGCTCTCTTCCAGCTTCCCACAAGCAAAGTCAATAAGGAAGTCAGTAAAAAATCAGAAATTGCTTCCACTCCCNTATTCCAGTAACTTAAAAATGCATAAAAAATCCAGGACACATTATTTCTATGAAATTGAAATTTCCAATATGCACAGACCAGATTTATTTTTAAATTTCTGGCTATTACAGCATCCCTGACATAAACATATAGCTGGAAAGAAGAGGAGACATCATGATCAAGAGATGACATCAAACTTTGGAAAGCAGCAAGGAGAAGGGAAGAACAAGTATCTGATGGAAACATTTAAAGTTCATTCTGGTCACATTACACTGCACTACCTTTCTCTCAAGGGATGACCTAATCAACTAGACATAAGTTGTCTAAGTGGATTATAAATACAAACTACTTATTTTTGCATCTTCAAAAAAATCCTGTGGTAACCAGTAAATGTCATAAATGGCTATAAAACATAGACATGCTGCTAATTATTAACCAAAATTAATTCCTCATGGTTAGATCACTATTGACTAAGTTGCAGTGGTAACTTCCATATTTTCTCTGTGGCTGATTTTAAGGTACTTGCAAATGGATCTGGATCTGATGGAATTCCATAATTCAGTACAGAAGAAATATATTGGGGGGAGTGATGAACTGAATACCCCGCTATCCTAGGCTTAGTAGTCCACAGGTTGCCTGGGTTTACACAGGCATTGCAGGCAATGAAGCAAGTAGGCAGATATCTGGAGTGTCACTCACAGAAATCAATAAGTAAGCATGACCCAGTATTCAGCTTAGAGTATAATGCAGACTCCATGCTGTTGCTGTAAAGCAGGGGTGTCAAACTCAAGGCCCACCAGGTGCTTAAATCTGGCCTGCAGGGCTGGCCTGGAAATATCAAAGGGCCGACCCGCAGTGCCTCTGCCAGCCAAAATGGGTTGGGCAGGGGCCTCCGCACGGCCTGTTTTATGGCCAGCAGAGTGCTGCTGGAGGCTGGGGAGGCTGAAGATGGGCCTCACGGGGCCTCCGCACAGCCCATTTTTGGCCAACAGAGTGCTGCAGGAGGCCATGGAGGCTGAAAACAAGGTGCATTTTGGCCAGCAGGGTGCTACATGTTTAAAAGAAGAGAAAAATAGGCTTTTCTCTACTTATACCCTGTTGAAAATCGCTTGATGGAGCTGTTCCAAATACTATAAACATTAATCTAATCCAATAAGGTTGTGGAAGTTTTAAAATGTCTTTGGTAGTGACATTTAAACACCAATGAACATTTACAGATCAAATGGCTCATATCCCTGTTGGAATAGAGGTTATCTTCTGACAGTTGAAGAGACAACATTCATTCTATGCCATTATGTTACCTTAGTACTGTGATGGCGAACCTATGGCATGCATGCCAGAGGTGGCACACAAAGCCCTCTCGGTAGGCATGTGCGCCATCACCAGCTGATCTTTGTGGGTGCAGGAGCATCTGAAAACGGCCCAAAAATCAGCCCCAAAACAGGCCTTTTTCGGGCCATTTTTCAGGCCCTTTTTTCGGGTCATTTTCAGGCTGTTTTTCAGGCCTTTTTCAGGCCAAAAATGGCCAGAAAACTAGTCCCCAAAATGGCCAAAAAACAGGCATGCGTGCACCAGCCAGCTGGTCTTTAGTTTTCTGGCGCTCTGGCACATGCACATACACTGACATGCATGCACATTCCGGTTTGAGCACTTGGTGCTGAAAAGATTCACCATCTGTGCCTTAGTATGTAGATAGGGTCTTTGGACAGGTTCATGCCACAACTTGTATTTTAGTTCATCTTTCTCTTGAAATATATTGGCAAAGAAGTTTTATAGAGGGATGTGTTATGCTTGTTGTCACCTCTCTCAATTGAACAGATGCGCCATGTCTTTTAAAGGCAGTACCCGATCTACCATTTGTTGTTGAGAAAGAGTGTGGTGCAACAACTCAAAGCACTCTTGGATATTCATTAATTATTTCCCCTTTTAAATCACATCAAATATTTAGCATTTTATTACCTACAACTTTAAAATTACTAATCCCCTTTAACATATGTAAATCAGATTCTGCATGGTTTCCCCTTCTTAATTCCATAAAATTTATCTACAATTTCA
>AZIM01002126.1:37950-56377 GCA_000516915.1 Ophiophagus hannah | reverse complement strand
TGGGTCCTCATTTTACCGACCTTGGAAGGCTGAGTCAACTTGAGCTGGTGAGACTCAAACTGCCAAACTTCTGGCAGCCAACAGCCAGCAGAAGTAGCCTGCAGTACTGCATTCTAACCACAGCGCCACCATGGCTCCACAGTCACTTGATGGAAGCAGCATATACCGTATTTTTCAGAGTATAAGACACTCTGAAGTATAAGATTCACCAAGGAGGCAAATTGCTGGGAGGCCGAGGCCAAAGGGTGGGGACTAGCGGGTGGGCAGGGCTTCGGCAACATTCACTGTATAAGACGCACAGATATTTCCATCCACTTTTGGGGGTGGAAAAAGTGCGTCTTATACTCCGAAAAATATAGTAATAAAATAATCATTAACTTCATTGTGAGATATTCATGAATTTTGTTCAGTTTAAAGACCCCAGTCACCCACATGCAGAAATTAAATCAACCAGTTTATCGTGATAACAAAGATAAAACTGCTAAGCAATTGGTATTTGCCATGGTAACCCTTATGCATAACGAAGTAGATAATGTTTAAAACTATCTGAATCTATCATAAAGAAAATATTCTGGATAATTATTCTTGTTCTGTTTCCACAGATTGCATTTGACACAGTAACAGCACGTGGTAGCCCAGGAACTTCAGTTGCTCATCAGTCGCTCAGTAGTCAGTGTAGATTCTGTTTCTTCAGCAGTCAGCAGCTACATCTGGCTACTGGGTCTCTGAAGACATCTTGTAGCAGCTTGTCACTGTACTTCACTCCTGACTGTTGGACAACCTAAATTACTTTTTAAACAATCACATATAAGATAAGATTATTTAATAATTATCCGAATTTATCTGCAAGTACTAAAAGTGATTCCAGAGAGAGAAATACACACACTCATGCTTCTGATTGAATTCAACAGAGTTTTCTTTTAGTAATGCCCATTATAAAAACAGGTTGCAATAAACAATAAGCAGCGTCTTTAAAAATACTTTCACCAATTACTGCAATCTTCCATCAACCAAGTTCCATTGTCCTTTATAATAAAGGTGAAATGTTTTATCCACAGGTATGATTTATTGAACACTATCTTTATTCCTTCAGGTCAGAAACAAAAAAAGATGTTGAACAAACACCATAATCCAAATTTTTGCACTTTAAAACTGGTTGATCATTGTAGTAGCATATATACTTGTCACACACATGCGCGCACACACACACACACACAGACTATGAAGAGCAACTATGCACAGGGACATTAGAACATAGAAAGTGGGCATTGTTTCTGTGGTGAATAGAATTGATTGATTCAAATAGTAGTAGTTGAATGGACTCTGAAGATAATATTGGAGTGGCTTCATCAGTTCTACTTTGCCTGTTTAAACAACATCCAGTATCATGATGAAGATGATCCAGCTTTTGGGCCTTCACCTGGCATACAATGTAGAATACTGTGTTTGTTAAGCAACAGCTACATTGTCTGCTGGGTTTCAGGCTGTCTGGAAGTACAAAAGGAAATTGCCATGACACTGTTTTATATTCTCTTGCCTACTTATCAGCACAAACTGAGCTTTATAAGAAAAATATGCTGGAATCTTTCTTAATATTAAATAATTTAAATACTTCCATTATGATCTTTTATCATTTTTATTTCAAATCGTTATGCATTCAGAAGTATACATTTTACATTAGCTATGTTGCATTTTATTGAGAAAAATAGAAGCATGCCAAATAATTCAAACGTATTTGGTACAGGACCATCTAGATCAGGAGTGTCAAATTCGCAGCATCACGACAGATATAGGGACTTTTTTCCCTTTAGCTAAACCGGGCGTGGGCGACGCGTGACGCATCCAGCCCGTGGGCTGGGAGTTTGACGCAATCTTGTGGCAATATATGTATAGAGATTATATGGTAGAGTTCCCTGGGAACTCTTGTCTTTTTAGAGTGCAGGGAAATAGACTATATTTTTAGATGCTTCAGACCAGAGACTGTCAAGCCTATAACAAGGTTTCTTTCCTTGAAGAAGGCTGCTTTCAGTGCAGGGATGCTGTACCAGCACCACCATTCTGGTATAATCCCAGTGATTGAACCAGATGATCATATTTTGGAATATGAAATCAAATTTGTCTTTGGAATCCTATTCATCTATAATTTCCACTGTATTTTTAAAACCAACATAGTTTCTCTAAATTATCGCTCCATTTTCTGGCAACACTATAAGAACTATACAGTATTGAATTGGCCTTTAATGACAAGGCTATGCACTAACAGTTTGCAATTTAGATATAGAATTTCATATTTTAGTACTTATTATTTAGACATTTTACTTTTTGCACATGAGAGGCAAAATATATTAGGTACAGTGATAGGAATGAACTATTATTAAAGATGTATGAGCCACATTGCTTTGTAAAATTAATGTCCAAAAAAGTAGTCATTTTAATAGACATTTGTCTCTCTTTGTAAATGTGGGTTGTTGTGCAATGGCACCTGTATATTAATGCTGCAGAATTGTTAATGAATCATTAGTAGATCAGTTGTGCAACCACCGTTGACTTACGTAAATAAAGAGTGCTGACATTTGGGAAATTTAGTTAAATTTTCTACATAGCATTTTGCCCACCATGGCCAGTTATGGCATGCCTTCTTATTTTCTAGAAATAGAAACTTTAACTGTGAAACACAATGAGCAAAGAAGCAAAAAGTAAGCAATTGATGTGCCAACATGTGTATTTTAAATCATATTTTGCCTTTCAAACACTATCTCCTTGAAATAATACCTTCAAGGCCCTTCCTCCCTCCTTTCCCTGAGTTAAAAACAGCTCATATCCCATGACTTACATACGTGAAGCGAGGGGTTTTACCCCAATGAACCACACTAGCTTAAATAGTATGAAGTTGAATTTGCCATTTGGACAACGATTAAGACAGTATAAAGAGATCTTCCTGAACATGTTCACAATCCTGCTGGGATTTTATTACCCTGAATAATTGGTATTCACAAGCTTGACCAGGTTGCTGTTTACCCCTAGGTCAATATAATTTGGGAGTAAATTCAAAATCTTTAAAGGATTCAGTTTGTATCATGTTGGCCACCTTCTGGTAATTGTACCTAGTTTTGGGGTCAAGTAACATCTTAAACATGCAAGCTGGGAAATTCTGGGAATTGAATCCACACTTCTTAAAGTTTCTGAGATTGAGAAGCACTTTCCTAGGATGTCAGTAGTTTCATAGTTGCATTCTTAAAAAAAAAAACTTTTGGGAGAGTGCCAGTAGGGCTCAGTAATTTCTTCTTATGTATTCTCTTAAAATGTTTTCTGAAGTGTACAGTATGTGCATCCCTTTTCACTTCTTTATTATAGTGCAATTATTCCCCGGGTTGGTTTTTTGTTTCAGTTATTTATTTATTCAATTTCTATAACTGGCCATCTCAAGCAAGTGACAATGCAACACATTTAAAGCACATTATGCCTTACAGTTCTAACTTTTTTCTTGTGTTAATTCATCATACGTTTTATTTTTGTTACTTGACAGAAGCCTTGTTAATTTTTACAGCTTCCTGGATGCTTTTGGAGAACTATGTTAGTCTCTTCCTTGAGTTTGCTGACCTCTTCATACATATGGAGGCATTCCAGATGAGCTTCAGTTAGCATCTTTTTATATAACAGCTAGGAATCATGAATATATTTTACTTTCTTGACTTTTCATTTCAGGCTCTTTTATTATCCACTAATTCTGAGAAGTTTTCCCTTGCACAGACAAATGTAGAACTTTGGCTCCTTCTGACGAATTCCCAGTTGCATGTGTACTAAGTGTGATAGTATTACACTCACTGTTTCCTATCAGACCTACAACACATCTCTCACCAAACCATGATAATCACTTAGGATTAAATCAAGATCAATTCTTTTAGAGCACATGTTACCTGGAAATTGGATTTTTAAAAACATGCCTCAGCATGAATGTAGCTACTTTGTAAGGGTCACTGAAGAATTATTGTTACAATTCCTTTACATATGCCTCTGATTTTTTTTCACCAGTAGCATTTTGTTCAGGTTGGGAATAGCAGATACTTAAATCCAATTTGCATTTATAGCTACAGATCTCAACTTATGTCTACAATTGGGACCAAAACTCCATTGGTAAGCAAGGTAGTAATTGAATTTTATGACTTTTTTGCTGTAAAGTGAATCATCGTGGGTCATTAAGTGAATCATGCAGTCATTAAGTAAATCAGTCTTTCTCCCATAGATTTTGCTTGTCAGAAGCCAGCTCGGAAGGTCACAAATCATGATCCCAGGACAATGCAACTATCATAAATACACGCTGGCTTGCCACATGCTTGAATTTTGATATTGTGGGAACGCTGTGATGATTGTGAGTGTGAGGGCTAGTTGTAAGAGACACTTTCTTCAGTGGTGGTATAAGTTCACTAAATAAAATTCTAGTAAATCAAGGAGTACCTATATTGTCATCCTTATTGATTCTGTGGACAAATTTCATCTTCCAATTTTAAAGCACCATTTAACTATAAATTTTCCATTTCAGTTGTGAACATAAATCAAAGACTACTTGCAATTATTACACGATCACTGTTTGGAATTTACCATCAGTACTCTTAGGTAATTATTGTCACTATGTACATACTTTATTTTTATAGATATTATATGATGGCCTGCTCTGTTGTATGAATTGGGTTTTTCTTCCCTATTTTGAATTTAAACAGAAGTTTTATACTTGGCTAGTTCTTTTTTTTAAAAAGTAGAAAGTGAATGCACACAATAATACATCCGAAAAATCAAAATGAGAAGCACAAAACCAAAGACAAAAAAAGGAAAGGTTAAAGACTCAGATGTGTATTGCAACTGTCACATAAAACTTAGGTTAACTTCCACTCAAGAAGTCTCCTTCCAGATAGTTTCATTGGATTATTTCTGTCCCTAGTATTTTAAAAGAAAAAAAATGCTTCCTCTTTCCCATTCGTTTTTATACCATGTATGATTTTGTACAAAGTGATGATGTCTGCTCCCAGTTAGTTTGGGATTCCCAGTTAGAATCCCAAATATTTTAGCCTTTTTTTGTTAGTCTCTTCATATTTACAGCTGTTGCCATAGGTGTCCATAGGAAAACAGTAAGTGATGAAATTTCTGATTTAAGTTCATCACTTTGTATCCTTGTCTACAATGTCACAATGCATGTGTGAAAGGGCAGAGCCTTTTGTTCTTTTAGCTTAACTGTAGTTAGGAATCATACCAATATCTGCTACATCCTTTCTAAGTGCTACAGACTGGTACTGTACATAGTATTCCTTAAGAAATCAATTTTCCCCTTGTTTCCATGACATTAACTTACTTTGTTCAGCTCCTTAGTAGAACAGCTTTAAGTTGTTAGCTACATCAATATTAAAATAGCATTCCCCCCTTACTGTTAGAGCACCCAGGGGTTTCATCGGCCTCAAGATTCATTTTTATTTATTTCATAAATCTTATGGTCTAGTCCCAGGATTTTGGGAAGTGTACATCATCAAACAAATCAAATCAACAAAATTATAAACCCAAAGGACTGTTTAAAAAAGAAAAATCTAGAAAGACTGCAGCCTATTTGTTTGGGTCCAAAGCCCATTTCACTAAAACAGCTCTAACTTCTTTACACAATTGCAGCAAAGTGGGGGCTGGACTGCTTCTGGGGGGAACATTCCATAAGGTGGGGCTAATACAGAAGAAGTAAAATCTGTCACCCATCTCTTTGCAGGGCAGTCATGTAACTGGCAGTAACCGAGTATATAAAGGCAGAAGACAGATCAGTAACAGGGTAACAAATTTTGTACCTAGATTTTCTGCCATCTCAGGGATGGGTGGAAAACGTTTTTAGTCAGTAGCGGAGAAATTAATTTAACTTTCTGGAGACGGACAGAAGAAAAAAGGACAAACAGCAGCAAGGTGAATGGGCTCAGTTACAGATGAGTTATCAAATCATTGGCACCCAGAAATTTACGTATGGCTCAGAAGTGCATTTCTGTGCTGATGATTACATGCCATCAAGTCATTGTCGACTTAGCGGCTATATAGATATTCTCCATGATGATCTGTCCCTAACACATTTCTTCACTTCTGTGGTGCATTTATCACTACTATATATAACTCAGTCTATCCACCTTGCTGCTGTTTATCATCATCTCTTTCCTTCCGTCTTTCCCAGAATTGGAGCGAGCTAGGACTTTGCATAGTTTAGATTTGATGGTTTGTATCTTGAGTGAGAACTCTGGTTGATTCATTCAATGATATATCTGTCCAAGAAATATGAGCTGTTCTCTAAAGTGCACCTTCTGTATTACCTGACATTCTCTTTCAGCAGTCTATAACAAGGTCCATAAAATGGCCCTTTTCTAGTTTGGAGCACATAACAAAGACCAGTCCACTACAATATTATTTAAAAAATATATTTACAGCTGATTTTTACCCAAGCACATTAACTGGTGGGTTTCAGCTTTTGCTGAGATTTTGCTAAGTCATTTTTAAGTTATGGCTTGTTTATATAAGATATAATGGCTCTACTTGGTATTCATTGTTGTGGGAAGACACTTTTATTAGCAAGGGTGTTTACTGAATGCAACAGAATGAATAAAGAGAAGAGTGGTGTAGTTAAGGCATCAAGCTAAAAACCGGGAGACGGTGAATTCTAGTCAGGCACAAAGCCAGCTGGGTGACCTTGGCCAGTTGCTCATTCTCAATCTTCAGAAGGAGGCAGTGGCAAACCATTTCTGAAAAACTTGCCAAGAAAACCACAGGGACTCCAGGCAGTGTCTGAAAATTGGACATGCTTGAACGGGGAAAAAAAAAATTGACAAATAGATCTAATTGCAATGTGAAAGTTGTAGTCTGCAGTGAATGGTAACTTTCAAAATGATACATCGAGGTATCTTTGGGTACAGTGACTTCATTGTGTTGATTTTTATGTTACATTCCACATAATTGCATGTATTGATTTAAAATTATTATTTACCTCCATCTCCAAGTTATGATGTTCCTTGTTGATATCTTCATGAAATCTCTCAGCACTAAACAAATTGTTCATAGATAGTAATATGACATATAACTTTTAATCAAAATGTTACAAATAGCATACAATAAATACAAATTACATTAAATAGCCTACCCTGAAATAATTTAAACAGTTCATGAGGTAGATGAAATAAATTAAAATTATTGCGCTAGGAACATATATAAACTTGGCAGTTAATTGTCCCCATAGGCTGTAGCAGAGTAACTTCTTGTTACTAGCAAATAGTTGTCCAATTTTTGCTTCAGCTGGAGAATCCATTACTCCAAGGAAGTAGGTTGTTTCATTGATTATAAACTCTTACAGATAGGAAATTCTTCTTTGTTTTCAGTTTGAATCTTCTGCAAAGCTTCCATCCATCAGATCTTTTTTTCTAGGCTAGGGCATGAAGAGGAATCTGTCTCTTCAGTAACAGGAATTCAGGTATTTGCAAACTCCTATTAAGTCTCTCCTTAGCTTTAGACAAAACATACTCAGTTTCTTTAATCATTCTTAATAGGATTTAGATCTTCTGTAAGCACTTCGTTATCTTTGTTGCTCTTTTCTGCTTGTGGCCTTGGTTATTTATGAAAATTTTGCACAGCACTGGGCCAAGGAACCTCACTATGTCTCTCCCTCCATGTAGGCACATATTCATTAAAGACCAGGTGCTGGGTATGTTTGCTTAACCACCTGTGAGTCCCATCTGGTAGTGGCATCATTCATCTCACATTGTTTCATTTTACAAAGAAGGAAAAAATGGTGGATAGAGATACTATCAATCTCTAAATTTCTTAATATCATTTTTAATACAAATTCTCTTAATTGCCATATTATTACATGTTATCAATTTTTTCATTCAGTATTCTCATATATTGCTTTATATCAATCTCTATATTCTCAATATCATTTTTAATGTAAATTCTCTTAATAGTCATATTTGCAAAATTTAACAAATCATCATTTAACATTTCAAAAACATATCCATATTCATACTATTACTTTTCTTACTGAAATTAATATTTTAGCATGTTATCAATTTTTTATCATTCAAAATTCTCATATATTGCTTTATATCAATCTATTCTCAATATCATTTTAATGTATATTCTCTTAATAGTCATATTTACAAGATTTGACAAATCATATTCAGATAATCATTCATAAATTCATCTTAAATTATATTTTCCAGTATTTGTCCCCTTTTTAGTGTTAGTTATGCCACTAATATGTTTTTAATACAAAATCCCACTCTATCTCATTACAATACATAACTCATAATTTCCATCTTGTGTTCATTTAATCGATTATACATACTAATAATAATTTTTATCTATTACCATTCATTATATGTATATATCTCAGCCACTCTTTGGTCAGCCTTTCCAACGAAGTAATAACGATCAAGTCCATACAAGCTGGCAAGAGGTTTTTTTATTCCTTCGCAGATAGGGACAACAAGCAGTAACGAGATACCTGTTTAAAGTCTACCGACTCAGAGCTCCATTTATCCATTGCGATAATTACCCCTGTTCCAATATCCGGCCTCACCCCGGGAAGCTAACATCCTGTATCCCTCTGTATGTCCATTATATTGAGCCCACCACCGCTCTAACACTGAGCCCTACCATTTTCACAAATACCCTCCACCAGTGACATCTTCTCGATCCTCAAACAGTTCCATTTTCATATTAGCAGCCAGGAGCCCCGGTATCTTCTCCGTCAGCTGGACGTCGCATTGTGGCTACCCAGGTGTCCTGCTGATGTCATCCATCTGTGCCATCTCGTACAGTCTGAACGTCCCCAAGTCAGCTGGCAGGTGGTCCCTCTGGCTGGTGAGCTATTCGGTACGTCGCAGAAGTGTCGCGCCTGACCAAAGCTGGGCACAACATATATATTTTCCCCCTCAAATTTCACATGACATAAGGTCTTTGTTTTATGCTTATTCCATTTAAAATAATTAAACCTTGTATTTATTCTATATCTTTATTGATAAATAATTCCAAATTTATCAAAGTTAATCATTATATATTTTTAACTATTAACACACTTCCTCATGTGGAATCTCTATCCTTCTCCTCTTTAACCATTGTCTCTTACTCTCCTTGCAGTGTTAGTTATTTTCTTCTTATTTTGCCTCCCATTTTCTATTATTTTTTGACCCTTTCTCTTGCTCATTCCTCTTTTTTCTATTATGCTCCACTATTTCTTTTCCCAGTTTTCTGATTTTGCCCTATTCCTTCCAAAAATCTCTCTTTAAATTTCCCTTCTCTGTTGCTTAACTCTCAATATATCCTCCCCTAAGTTTATTACATCGATCATTAACATTTTATATTTTATTTCCTTTTTATCCTTTCACTTTTGTTTGTTGCTCTGTCTGCTCTACTTGGTTGTTTTCTTATCTGTTTGGCTTCTCCTCCACCTGCGCGTCCCATCTTCCTTCTATAATTTGCATGGTCATCTTCAAATCTTCCATATTCTGTAATTTACTCAATTCCATAATGCTTCCATTCAACACTTTTCTTATAGTTTGTAGTTCCAACACTATTTCTCTACATATTTCACTCATTTTTATATTGCTTGTTTTATTTTTATGTCCAATTATCCAATTCTCTGATTGTCCCACAGTCTTTGAACCAATGTCTTTTCCCCCACTTTTTCGGTCTGTAAACCCAGTATCCAACAGTCTTTATGTCCCAGAGTCAATCAATCTATTTCACTGATCCAAATCCAAGGGGGGGGGGGATCTTCATATATTCCTCCGCCAGTTTGCATTCAATATTCCAGTTTTCTGGGGTCTTATAACAATATCGCTCCTTTTATTTTCCTTTAATTTCTGCTTTGAATAGTTCAAGTTTTAGGGATCTACAGGATTTTTTCTTTTAATAACAGGTGGCACTCTTAAATCAATTCCACTTTCCTCCTTTTTTTTACTATTTTTTAGCCTTTTATCAAATTTATCAATGTTTCCAAATATTAGTTATTATATTCTTTTTTCCAGAGTCAATTACAGCATTTATTTAATGCCTATCTGTCACCAAATCCTGTACAATCACCAATTCCAATTTTATAGATTCTTTTTTGTAAAAAATTTTCCTTTGAATTATTTCCCTTCCATTTGATTCTTTTTAAAAATTAAATTCTTCATCTTTTCCAAATTCTTCTCTCACTTTAAAGTCGCTGCCAATCCCAATCTTTATGAATTCTCTTTCCTGTTTTTTTTGTCAGGATTACCTTTGGTAGTTCAGAAGTATTTTTGTGCAGATCACATACCATTCACTCTCTTCTCTTAGGTTTCAGACTGCCTCCCATCTTTGTGGCAGCCATTTTGACTGCCGCTGCAGCTTGTCTTTGGAGGGGGTTTTTCTTGACATGGAGGAGAGATGTGGCTCCCCTCTACTTGTCAGGCAGTCCCTCTTTCTTCACCATCCCTCTAGGGTGGTTCTGATCCGATTGGGACCCTCCGACGAGAGCTTGAGGCAAAGCTGCAGACAACCACAGACTTTGCTCTGACCACAATGAAAGCACAGCCAGAAGTCTCTCAGTCCCAGTATTCTCTTGGTCTACTTATATAATTGTGTTGTCAAAAAAGTGCTCCACATGGGCCATCCTTGAACAGTATTCGGAAGCTACAGCTGGTGCAGAATACCTCAGCATATACAGTTCTGGGGGGCCATAGGATGGCACATATAACACCACTGTTGTGTGTGTTGCATTGGTTATCAGCTTTATGGAACCAATTCAAAGTCTTTGGTTATTACTTTAAAGCTCTATGTAGCAAGGTCCAGGCTATCTGAGAGCCGTCTCACCCCATGGGACTAGCCCACCCCACTTGCACTAGTGGAAGAGGCCTGCTATGAAGCCCATCTGCTAAGGAATTCCAGCAGTTGAGATCAAGGATAGCCTTTTCAGCTATGGCCCCAACCCTATAGAACACTACCACTGGAGGTAACAATTGTTCCCAGCCCTTTGGACTTCTGGAAGGGTATTAAAACTTGGTTTTGCCAGTTGTGTTGGAGCTGTGGGGGGTGCTATCTGCAGCAAGTGGTTGATGGGTTAAGAAATCCTCATTCCCGTGCTATCTCCTTGGTTCTGTTTTTTGCATAGTTTTAAATTTTTAATTGCTTTTTATTTATATTTTTATATTTTGTAAGCTGCCCTGTGTCACCTTATTGGGGAAACAGGCAGCATATAAATTTAAATAAAAAGAAACATTTACCTAGCATCTATTTTAATAAACCTATGGTAGGTTCTAGTGATCTACTTGTTCCTTTCTAACTGTTTGTAAATTGCTTTATTATGTTTTCTAGGATTTTCAGAGGGGTGGGGAGGGAGAGAGAGATATCATGCATCCTTTGCTTCCATCAAGCACCACTCTGATTTCATTCAGCAACAATCATGAGTCCATATTTATGCAAAAGGTTTTATAATCAAGTCTGTTCCCAGTATCATATGCTTTCTATAAATAACAAACATCTAATAAACTTTCTTATGTTCTCAATGACTTTGCTGAAAAACTACACCTCTGCCTGGTGTAAAACTACAATGCACATACCAAATTTTGCTCATCATACAGACATACTTAATAAATCTATCCCTGTGTAGTTATCACATTCATTCTTACTATCTTTTGTAAAAAGGAACAAAAATGGTATTCTTAAAATAATGAGGCACATATTCATTTTGCATAGATAACTCCAGAGTTGAACATTCCTCCAGTTACACTCAACACATGTAGTCTTACATTTTTATTTTCATTTTTTTTACAGCTTTTTACTTTTTTTTCTTTTTTCTTTTCCTGGAAACTAACAAAAATCATTTTAGCTCCAGGCGGAGCTGATGTTGCAGCAAGAATGGTGAGCTTTCACAAGGCTCTGTGTTAAGCCACTGTATTCTATCTGACAGGAGGTCCAATTGGACTTAATTGGACCAAGCTGCCTTGGAGAGGTGGCGGAGATGGGGAAGTTTTGCCGATCACAGTGAGTCTGCAAACTCACTGTTCGATCCCAGAAAACCTCTCATCCTGACAGGGGGAAAAAGATGGCCATCAAGCTGGCTGGACCAAGGCTGTGACAGCTCCAATGAAAGAGCAATAAAGGAGATGAGCGGAAAACAGCATGTGCGATCTGGGTGAGCTACTCTTAATTTCCAACTCCCAGTTGAGGAATTTATCCCAGAAATTAACATCTTTCTGAGAATAAGACTCTAAAAGAGAGGAGGTGGTTCACCTCTCTGGAATGGTGGTGACCAAGCACAGGAGCTGCTAACAGACCTGCTGACAGACAGCGAAAGAGAAGAAAGATTTAATAAAAATAGATACTTAATGGGTTGGAGCTCCAAGTGGTTTGCTTGAAGACAGCTTGTTGGTTTTGTGATTACTTAAGATACTTTCTGATATTTGGCATATATTGTAATTCAAAAGAACTTTGCATCCATCTGCTGGTGGAACCGCTCAAGCACAGGGAGAAGATTTTGAACAGTCTGATGCAATTTAAAAGGCTTGGGTTCTTTGGAACTGAACTGTGCTGAAAAAACTGATTGGTTGCTGCCCTGTGGAATGAACATCTCCAAACTGCTTTCACTGGATACTTAGAAACAGATAGGGAAGACATAGAAAACTGTCCCTGAGATCATTTGACTCCTTGTAGATTATAAATACATTGGACAGAGTAAAATGTGGAATTAACCTGAAGATAATTGGAGATTTTTTGAACTGCTGAACTGAGGAGATGTGTAACTTCTGGTTTTTTTCTCTTTTTCCTTGTTGTTGGGTTGTTGTTGTTTGTGGGTCTTGTGTATTACAAATATCATTTCCTATAAGAAAAATAAGTGATCTAAGAGGGAGATTGAAGAGATTATCTGGACATTTTAGACACTATCTTTGTGGAATTTAGAGTTTAAAATTGAAGTTAAAAAATAGTGAAATTAGTTGAGGATTGAAAGGGAGGGAAAAATTGCAGGGGACAGAGCATTATTGGTTAATAATAAAAAGGGCACGAAGAAGGAGTGGAGAATTTGGGAGAAATTTGAAGGGTGGTAGGGCACTTTATACAAAATTGCTGATATATGGATAAAATTTAAAATGTCAAACTCAAATTTATCTAGATTAGGGGGAAAAACTGGATCGGCTCCATCATCTGCCCCTTCATCTGCCCCATCGTCAGCAACGTCAAGCCCTTCAAGTCAAAGGTCAGTAGAAAGCTTATTTCAAAGGAAAAAATGAATACTATTCAAAAAGAGGTGCAAACATTGTTCCAATTTTTACAAGAGGTCATAACCAAGAATCATACTGAAATAAGGACTGATATGGGTAAGATGAGAACTGAGATGGGAGAGATCAAGGGAAAAATGCAAAGTATGGATGAAAAACTGGGGACTTTTCAACAAATGTTAACCAAACACGAAGAAAAAATTAAAATAATTGAAGGAAAATCAGAACAAGCAGAAAAATATGGAGGAAATGAATCAGAGACTAACACAGGCCAACAAAGAACTCGAAGGAACAGTAATTCAGTTGCAAATGGAAAAGGCTGATCACTGCTTGAGGTTTCAGAATATTGAGGAAGGGAAAGAAGAAAATATTGAGTTGGTGGTAGACCTCTTGGCTCAAACATTACAAACAACAACATAGGAGATGAGAGCAGAGATAGATGAAGTGTTCAGAATCCACACTAGCTATACCAAAAAGAACAAACTCCCAAGGGAGGTACATGTAAGATTTATAAAAAAAAACAAAAGCAGAAATTATTTCAAAAAATAAAAGAGGAAACCCTGAAATACAAAGGAGGAGAGACTGTGGTGCTAAAACAAGTACCCAGAAGAGCTAGAGATCTGTGGAAGCAGTATCAGTTTCTGACAGGACAGTTGATTAAGCACCAAGTAAATTTTAGATGGCTGATACCAGAGGGAAGCTTGGTTATCTGGAATGATAGAAGACATAGAATGGACTCCCTAGATAGTGCATATGAATTCTATAACTATTATTTTGCACCACCGGAGCAGCAAACAAGAAGAGAGGAAGTAGAAAATAGAGGAGAAGATAAGTTAGTGATGGATGAAACTATGACTAAGCAATAAGAAGGAAGTGAAGTTAAACAAAAGAGATGAGTAAAACGAGAAGGAATAAGAACAAAAGAGCAGAGAGAAACAACAACTAGAATGGCAAAACCCACTTACAAGTGACACAATGAAAGAAGAAACAAATTTACTATCAATCAACATTAACTTCTAAACTTTCCCATGAAAAGGAGAAGACTTTTTACAAAACTATAAAAAATGGACTTAGATATAATTTGTTTACAAGAAGTACATATTAAAAGACAATACAATAAACTCTTAGAGTACCCCAAAATGGGGAAACTATACTTCTCATTAGCACAACAAAATAAATGGGGGATGGTCTTATACATCAAAGAAACAATAAACGCCAAATCTATATATGCAGATGAAGAGGGGAGAATATCAATGGTGGAAGTAATAATAAATCACATACAGTACTTTTGACAGTAATTTATGCCAAACAACAAACAAGATTTTTATGGGAAACTCCAGGAGAAAATCACAGAATTGGACTGCGAAAACATTTGCTTAATACAGAGATCTCCAGACTTGGCAATTTTAAGACTTGTGGACTTCAACTTCCAGAATTCCTCAGCCAGGTTTGCTGGCTGNAAACTTGACTACAGAAGCAGTAAAATAAATAAAAAGCAAGGAAATTTTTACCAAAATTTTCTTTAAACTGGTGAAGGAAATGAACATCCAAGATGTATGGAGAGAAAGAAACCTGGAGAAAAGTCAATATACATACTACTCAAATAGTCGCCAATCCTGGTCAAGGATAGACATGGCATGGATGACACCAGAATTAAGCACCAACATACAGGAAATAGAAATAGAACCAAATATATGAGCAGACCACAACTCAGTCAGGATTAAATGGAAAGCATACAAGAAAAAAGTGAGATGGATGTTGCAACAATCCATATTAAAAGAAAAGGAATTCATACAAACAATAGAAAAAGAAATGACATTCTTCAAAGAAAATAAAAAGGAAGAGACCTCACTACAAAACTTATGGGACACAGTGAAGGCATACCTCTGAGGGCTAGCTGTTTCATACAGGAAGGAAAAATAAAGAAACAACAGCAAAAAAACATGAGAAGGAGAATAGAACAGTTTGGAAGTGGAATTACAGGAAAAACCACCAAAAAAGAAGCTCAAAAACCAAATGGAAATAATAAAACACAAACTGACCTTACTCGAAAAAGAACTAAAACGTAAAATCAAGAATATAAAACAACTTTTTTGAAAATGCCAATAAACCAGGAGGATGGTTGGTATATAAATTAGAAAAAGAAAAAAAATACAAAGCTTGATAGACAAGAAAGATATACTACAGCACCAAAATGACAGCAAAAAATAATAATCCAGAACTACTATGAAAATCTATATGATCAAAAGGACAAAATAAAACAATATTTAGAAGAGGCTGGGTTACCACTACACTAAATGAAAGGATAACAATGTTTGAATTAACAGAGGCAATCAAGAGACAGAAGAAGAATAAAACTCCAGGACCAGATGGTTTACTGGCAGAACTCTATAAACAATTACAAGACTCCCTGGGACTGGTACTACTGGAAGTTTACAATGAAGTCTTACTAAAAGCTAAGATACCACAATCCTGGATGGAAGCAAATATCACCTTCATACTCAAAGAAGATGTAGACTTATCGCAGATTAAAAACTATAGACCCATCTCACTCTTAAATGTGGATTATAAAATCTATACATCAATAATAGCTGAAAGACTGAAGAGATTTCTGAATGAATTTATACTTCCAGACCAGAATGGTTTCCTGCCAAATAGACGAATCAAAAACAACATGAGAATAATTCTGAACACTGGAATATTATGAAGCACACCAAGAAAAACAAATGGCATTGATGTTTCTGGACACGCAGAAAGCAATGTAAATTGGTGATTCATGATACTGCAGCTAAAATATATGGAATTTGGGGGGAAATTCATCAATATGATCAAGGCAACATATACAAAACAGACTGCAAAAGTGTTTGTGAATGGGGACACAACAGAGAATATTAAAAGAGGCACAAGTCAAGGATGCTGATTATTTATTTTAACTCTGGAAGTGCTAAATAGAAACATCCACCAAGACATAGAAATAAAAGGCATGGAGATAAAAAGAACAATACAAATTAGAAGCTTTTGCAGACAATTTGGTGTTTATTATAGAAGAACTGCAAGAAACGGGACCCAAACTAATACAGAAAATAGAAGACTATGGTGACATTGCAGGATTGAAAATAAATAAAGAGAAAACTAAAATCTTAGTTAAAAACCTTACAAAGGAACAGAAAAAAAGACTTAATGGAAAAGATAGACATTCAAATAGTTAAAAAGGTAAAATACTTGGGAATACATCTATCAGTGAGATGTGTAACCATAAAAGAAGACAACTATTTAAAAGTAACATGGCAAATTAAATTGGATCCGGAAAAGTTGAGAAACATGCAATTATCACTGTTAGGAAGAATAGCCACCATTAAAATGAATATCTTACTGAGACTGTTGTACTTGTTCCAAACAATCCCAATAAAACTAGAAAGGAAATATTTTGAGGAATTAAATATAATGATAAGTAAATTTATATGGCAAGGCAGAAAGGCAAGACTCAGGTTGAAATTAATGCAAGAGTCTATCAATACAGGAGATTTTGGGTTGCCAAACTGGGAACTATATTATCAAGCAGCTGCCCTTACCTGGCTAAAAGAATGGATAACTCTGACATAGACGATTACTTGTACTGGAGGGACACGACTTACAACTGGGGTGGCATGCCTTTCTATGGTACGAGAAATATAAAGCACATAAATACTTCCAGGGACACAACATTAGGAACGCCCTGCTCTCAGTATGGGCAAAAGTCAAGGAAAAACACTACCTGAAAATACCAGACTGGGTCTCCACAATGGAGGCACTAACACACCCAAATGTGATGGACACGGGAAAAATTATAAGACATAAAGATATTCTAAATGAGAAGGGGGAATTGAAAAACAAACAGGACTTGAATAACCAAGGGATAAATTTAACATGGTGGCCCCATGCAATCTAGATACCATAAAGATACCAAAACATGGTTTTATAAAGTCCCAACAGAATTGGATCAAATTCTAACAGGACCAGAGGATAAACTGATTAAAAAATTCTGTAACTACTTATTAACTATTAGAATGAAAGAGGAGCAAGTAAAAGAAGCTATGATAGCATGGGCTAAAAATTTTGGGTATTCCATAGAATTGGACAAATGGCAAAAGCTGTGGGACAGAAACTATAAATTGACATTGTTTACTGCATATAAAGAAAATTTGTACAAAATAGATGATGGCACTTCCCACCAGCAAGATTAGCCAGAATGTTTAAGGATATGTCTGCCAAGTGCTGGAAGTGCAACCAAATTCTGGGCACATGTGGTGGACATGTTCAAAAGCAAAAAAATAGTGGACTAATATACACACCTGGCTAGAAAAAATGATAAGGGAACATATAGATTTAAAACCAGAAATATTCCTGTTGGGCATCATACCGGATAAATATAGTAAAAGAAATGCATATTTAATAGTATATGTGTTAACAGTGGCCAGAATCATGTCCGCACAACATTGGAAGGGTGAGGAGATCCCCACAGAAGAAAAGATAATAACAAAAAAATTAGAATGTGCAGAAATGAATAACATTTGAAATTAAAGAAAAGGAAGACACTGAATATTTTGAGGTATGGGATCTGTTCTATCATTGGTTAAATAAGATAAATAGGAGTTAGAAATTCGAGGATTACAACAGAAAGATTAATCTCATGATCAGGGTTGCTTATTGTCACTTATTCATTGTGATTAATTGTGATTAGTTTTACTAATTATTATGTATGAGGGAAAAGCACTGTTATCATGAAATTATCATTAGAGAAGACTATTACTATGATTATGACAAATATTACTCCAAGAAATGTAACCAGGCAACACACTGTATATATGGATTTTGAACATGTTGCTCTTTCTTTTTATTTATATATTAATAAAAAATTTATTTTAAAAAAATCATTTTAATTCCATTCATCTATATATAACTATAATTGCTACATAAATTTCTAAAATATTCTTTCTAGCATTTCCTCACTTTAGTTTCTTATCCTTAGTTTTATTCTCATCTCATGCACTCTGCTGGAGGCCATTTGTTTAGCTGTTTTTAGCCGTTTTCCACACAATTTTTGCTTTTTTATTAAAATCACCCTGCATTTTCACTGCCTCTTTTAAACTGAATTGTTTTTTTCCCCTCTCTCTGGAACTGTTACTATTAATCCTCCCATCCTTCCT
>AZIM01002126.1:17228-27828 GCA_000516915.1 Ophiophagus hannah | reverse complement strand
ATGAACTGAAAGAAACCTTGACTAAAGACATAACTATGATAGAACTAAATCAAGCAGTTTCCCAGCAGAATTTTATAAAGTAATAGAAGAACAAGCAGGACCAATAATGATTGACTTATACAACGAGGTATTAACATCAGCTAAGATGCCAGATATGTGGAGGGAGGCACTAATTTCACTTATCCCGAAGGGGGACACAGATGTTAGATTGATACAAAATTATAGACCAATCTCTTTGTTAAATGTAGATCATAAAATATTCACCACTATTATTGCTAACAGATTAAAGAAAATTTTGAACGATTATATACACTCAGATCAAAATGGATTTCTCCCAAACAGGCAAATCAGAAACAATTTAAGAATAATAATGGATTGTTTAGAATACTACGCAGCTCGCCCAGAGAAACAAGTAGCCTTTGTTTTCTTGGATGCCCAAAATGCATTTGATAATCTTAATTGGCAATTTATGATTCAACAAATTTATGATATGAATTTTGGCAACAAATTTGGGAATATTATAACAGCAATTTACTTGGTACAAAAAGTAAATATTATAATTAATGGGGAAAATACCCAAACTTTAAAAATAGAGAAAGGAGTTCGACAAGGTTGTCCTCTATCTCCTCTGCTCTTTATATTGTCATTAGAAGTATTATTAAAACGAATCAGGCAAAATTCAGAAATAAAAAGGATTGAAAACTAGAAATGAAGAATATAAACTGCAAGCATTCACAGACGGTATGGTTTTTATTATTGAAGAACCAATAGAGAGAGGACAAACATTAATTAATGAATTAGAAAGATATGGAGCTGTGGCAGGATTGAAAATTAATAGACAGAAAATGAAACTTTTAGTGAAAAATTTAACAGAACTACAAACAATAGAATTGGAAAGAGCAATTGGACTTCAAACAACAAGAAAAATTAAATATTTAGGTGTATGGATGACAGCACACTGCAAGGCGATAAAGGAGAACAACTATAACAAATTATTACAGCAAATAAAAAAAGACTTAGAATTATGGACCAAGATGCAATTGTCATTGTTAGGAAGAATAGCAGCCATAAAAATGTCTATACTACCAAAATTTCTATATCTGTTCCAGACCATTCCAGTTAAATTAGAAAAGACTTTTTTAATAATCTTAATAAAACGATGGCAAAATTTATTTGGCAGGGTAAAAAAGCCAGAATAAAAATGAAATTACTACAAGATATAAAGAGCAGAGAAGGTTTTAGATTGCCAAATGGAATTATATTACAGTGCAGCAATATTAGTTTGGTTAAAGGATTGGATTAATTTAAAGAATGAAAGAATGCTAGCTACAGAAGGTCACGACCTGCAGAGAGGATGGCATGCCTTTCTGTGGGAAACAGGACCCACCGAACAACAATACTTCCATAGACGTGATTAGAGATTCGTTAATAAATAATTGGATTAAAGTTAAAAAGAAACATTACATAAAAATCCCAATTTGGCTATCCACAATGGAAGCGATGATCTACCCAAACAATTTAGACTTGAACAAATGTTAAAATATAAAGAACTATTAGATATTCACGGAAATTTAAAAACAATGCAGGATCTCCAAGAACAAGGGCTACGTGTTGATTGGTGGGGTTATCTCCAATTACAAAACCGATACAAAAAAGATATAAAGGATCATGGAATATACCTGAAACCACAACAATTAGATAAAATTCTATTAGGACCAGATTAAAAAAATATCACTAAAATTTACAAATATCTTCTGGAAGTAGAACTGGAAGAAGAAGTAGTGAAAGGATGCATGATTGCATGGGGTCAAAATATTGGACACAGTATAAAACTTTCGGACTGGGAGAGCATATGGAACAGAAATCACAAAATAACAAAATCAGCAGCATATAAAGAAAATGCATATAAGATGTTCTATAGGTGGCACTTACCCCCTTCGAGATTAGCGAAAATATACCCTAAAATGAGTCCCGTATGTTGGAAATGTAAAAAAAAAGAGGGAACACTCTGCCATATATGGTGGTCCCGCCCAGAGGCTCAAAAATATTGGCTTAAAATCAAAGATTGGCTACAGGAAATTACTAACGAACAATTAGATCTAGAATCAGAACTCTTCCTATTGGGGATCTTCAAAAAAACATGTAAAGAGTACAAAATATTTACTATTACACATATTAACTGCTGCCAGGATTGCCTTTGCTCAATGTTGGAAACAGCCATGCATACCCTCAGAGAAACTTGTTATACAAAAAATTATGAACTGCGCAGAAATGGACAAATTAACATTGAGCTTAAAAGATAAAGAGACATCGATATTTTATAAGGTTGTTGAGTGATATATTTATTTATTTTTATGTTTTTAATGTAATAAAAGTTTAATAAAGTATAGTTTAAAAGAAAAAAAAGGAAAATGAAGGAATTTAAGATAAGCAATTTATAGATTAAAGGAATATATTTGCACAAATTATATATATTTGTAAATATGCACAAAAGATAGAAATGTATGAGATTGATGTCACAGAACTGTTAATGTAATGATTATCTTTTTGTTTTTAAAAGACATAAAAGACTATTAAAGTTTATTTTTTTAAAAAAAGAACTGCCGTTTTACTAAATGCAGCGTCTTTAAAAACCCATAATGTCTGGCTTGTTTGGCATTATGACACCGTTTTAGTACTAGGGGTCTAACTGCTGATGGTACATACATCTTATCTCCTCTCCAGGCTATTCCATCTCTTATGTCACATTGTGTTTTATGTTATAGTAGCCATGGATCTCGAGCTACTGCGTCGAGTAAATCAACTGTCATAATATCAGTGAATGTACAACACCTGGTTGTGACATTATCGGCTGCACAACATCTTCTTGTTGACTCTTATATTGTGGCAGGCATGACAATGCGTCTGCCAGAAAATTTCTGCCAGCCGGGACATATTTTAGTTTAAAGTTAAACCTTCGAAAATATAATGCCCATCGAACTTGTTTGGGCAACAGTCTTTGAGGTGATTGTAATGCTTCCAAGTTCTTATGGTCTGTTCAAATTTTATTTCAAATGGAGACTGCGCACCTTCTAACAGGTGCTGCCACATTACTAATGCCCAGCGGACCACAAAAGCTTCCTTCTCCCAAATCACCCAGTCTCGTTCCGTAGGGGCTCAGTTTTCTGGACATGTAGGTGCAAGGCTGTAACATCCCTTGGGCATTTTGTTGCAGTAATACCGCTCCGACAGCTACATTACTTGCCTCTGCCTGTATTACAAATAGCCGCCCAGGGTCTGGATGTTTCAATATAGGTTCCTTAGCGAACAACTGTTTTAACCTATCGAACGCTTTCTGGCACAATACTGTCCACTCCAGTTTTTGGTTCAGTTTTGGTTTTGTTATACCAAGATGTTTAGTCTTTAACAAATTGGTTAAAGGTAAGGCAATGGAAGCAAAGGACGGAATGAACTGCCAATAAAAATTGGCAAATCCTAAAAAACTCTGCAATTGCTTTCATGTGTAGCAACTGCCAGTCCAATATAGTTTGCACCTTATGTGGGTCCATCTCAACACCATCACCTGAAATTCTATAACCCAAATAATCCAGTCTTGTATGATGAAATTCGCACTTCAACAATTTGACATATAATTTAGCATCCAGCAATTTTTAGAGTACAGTTCTTACTAATTCGACGTGTTCCTTCATGTTATTAAAATATATTAAAATATCATTCAGATAGACAAGAATGCCTCGATACAAATGCTCATGCAACACGTTATTAATCAGCTGCATGAAGACCACTGGAGCCCCTTGCAGACCAAAAGGCATGACCTTAAATTGGTAACTATCAAGTGGGCAATTGAAGGTTGTCTTCCATTCATCTCCCAACTTGATGCGTACCCGATTATATGCCTCGCTTAGATCTAACTTTATAAAGACTTGCCCTTTAGCCAATGTGGACAGAATATCCTTCATAAGTGGTAGAGGGTACAAGGATTCCAAGCAGACAGCATTCAGTCCTTGGAAATCAACACACAGTCTCAAAGCCCCCATCTTTCTTCTCCTGAAACAATACAGGAGCTGCTATGTGGGAATGGCCTGGTTGAATAAATCCTTGAGATAAGTTCTTGTCAATGTATTTGCACATCTCCTCTAATTCTTTCTGAGTCATTGAATACATACTAGGTTTAGGTAACCTCGCTCCTGGAAGCAGTTTGATGGCACAGTCTGTTGACCTATGTGGTGGTAAAATGTCGCTGCCCTTTTCATTAAACACTTCAGCTAAGTCCTTATATTCCACTGGATATGTGTCTTTATTAGTTAGTTCTTCTATTGATTTCTCCAACCTGGTTTTAACGTCATTTGTTTCTATGGGATGAGGTCCCACTGCAAGTCGTAGCTTCCTGAACCCTCCATCCCACCAGATTGTGGGTTTCCATTTAACTAACCAGGCTAGAACAAGTATTACTGCCTTGGTCATATGTTGAACCACTACAAACGAAAGCCACTCCCAGTGCTCTCCCATCACCACTTTCACAGGTTCAGTTCTATGTGTTGCTGGACTACTACCTAATATGGACCCATCCACTTTTTTGAATCTGATGGGAGTATTCAATGGTATAACCCACAACCCTAACGTATTCACCACCACCTGTGTCACCAAACACCTCATACATCCCGAATCAATCAATGCCCCCAAATCTGCCACCTGATTGGTTCACCTATTGTGAAGTACGACTGGTATGATGAATGGACAGATGGACATCCTTACCATCGGGTCGTCCTCCTTCTTCCTGAATGTCACCCTCAGGTAGCACAGAACACCTGGGTAAGGTTGGTTCATTGTCTGTTGATCTGTCTATATTGGCGATAGTGTGTAACTGGCTTGCACCACTTGATCTTTCTGCTGCCTGCCAGGCACCACTTCCTCAGCCACGAGGAGATCCTCCTTGGGTAGGTCTTGGGGTGGTGTTTTCTGCTGTACATGGTCCCTGTCCCAATGGTGGTATAGGACACTCTGCCACCCTGTGTCCCTGTCTATTGCATTGAAAGCACCTAAATGAACTGCAACCTTGTGGACCCTTAGATGGAATGCTACTCATACGGATTGCATGGCTAGTAGGTCCCGGCCTAATCCCGGATCCACCGTCTCCTTGGGCTCATAACCACCTCAGACCGGAATCCAACTCAATAGCCGTTTGGTACCAGTCTTGCAGACATTGTGGTAGGCCCCTGTACAAACAGGCCTGGCTCAATTCACGATCCAGGCCACCTTTAAACAAATGGATCAACAGTTTTTCCAGCCAGGCATGAAACCAGCCACCCACCCAACGAAATTCATTAACATAGTCCCTTGACGGCCATCCCCATTGCCTTAAAGCTAACAAATCCTCTTCGGCCTGTTGTCCCTTGGAGTTGTCTTCAAACCAGGATCTTAAGGCTGACAAGAAAAGACCAATGTCCACCAATTCGGGGGACAGTTCCCAGTGTAAATCTGCAGCCCACTCCCCGGTCACTCCATCTAACACCCTGTAACAGCTACCACCACAGCCCATTGGAAAGGGTAATACCGTCCATACAGGTTTATATGATTGAAGATCTGAGCTAGGAATACTACTACCCTGTCGGGGTCACCATCAAACGAGACATGCAAGGGGGGAGGTCCCCATTTCCCTGGTTGAGGTCCCACAAGACCCTGTTCCAAAGCCACAGGTCTGTCAGAGTCTCACCTAGCAGGGACCCCCTCAGACCTAAATGGTGGGGTCATTGTATCATGAGCATGTCTAGACTGCAAATCATATCGGTGCAACCCTCTACTGACTTCCACATTCAGGTTGGAGCTGGTCAAGGGACCTCTGGTTATGACTGAGGGTGCTACACTTTGTCTATGTTTAGTCCTCTTTGTTGAAGATGGAGGGGGTTCCTGTACCATCACCTCCCCAAATTGCAGTCACAGCATATCAAGAGTTTCACTAACAGGCACCGCCCATCCACTTTCCTCCCATTCAGGCCACCTGCACACCTGCCAATCCTTTAACTGTCCTGGTCCTGGGTGCATTCCCCAGTCTGACCTGCTGGGGTCAGCCTGGTTAAACTAAGGCGTACTTCTAAGATGTACTTCTTTACGAGCCCTGGAAGCCTTTGGTCTGACCACCCTCTGCGTTTCATCTGGGGTGGGTTTTCCTTTTTCCACCTCCAATCGCTCCAATCCACCTTCCAACACTTCCACAGCTTCGTCTGCCTTGACCTCTCCTTTGAAACAGCTTGGATCCATTCCTTCTGCCATCCTTCACCACCTCCCACAATGCATACAAATATAAAGAAGTGCTGGCTTTCTCTCAGCTGCCTCTGAACTCCTGAGCAGTTACTCACAAAGCAGACAGTACTCGCTCTTTGATGTAGTCACATTTCAGCTTTAATTTAAGCAGTCAGGATTAACAGCAGCAAAAATGGGAAACCCATGAAAAGCCAGCACTGAGAGCTATTGCCTCTCAGTGCTTTAAATACTTCCTTTGCAAACAATCCTGGGTTAACCAACATCTGCTCTCTCCTAATACCGCACCCCCCAATATCTGCCTGCCATCCTGCATCTCCTATCCTACCCCTTAATAATCCACCACTGTGCTTCTATGCTATCCAATCCCCCTAACCTATTCCGCAGTCTATCCCAACCCTGTGTTTCCCTCACTGTTCCCAAATGTTGCAAACAGCCACAGTCACACAAATGCAGCCCCATGCAGCACAGGTTTCACAGCCTCCCAGACACTCTACAGCAGCTCTGTCACAGTGAAGTGTCAGGATCGTCGGGACCACCAGGTCTTCCCTCTTTCCGAGCTCCTGGGCAGCCGTAGCTTGCTGATGGCTCTGGAACAAAACAGAAGGCATCCAGAACTTCTGGGCAGCGGTAGCATGCTGCAGCTGCTGATGTCACCCCCTTGCGTGCCCTGCCGATGTGTCGGGCTCCAGAGCAGGTCGGAAAACATCCGGAGCCCGACACATCTAACTGGCAAAATGCTATGGGTGTTTTCAACATTCTGAGTCTCAACACAAGTTTGTCCGCAACCTCTTGGCTAATTACGCATCTGATACACCCAGAGTCCAACAGGGCTAACATCTTTCCCTGGGCTCCAGACAAAGGCACCCTTAATTCCACTGGGATGGTCATGGGGCCCACTTGTTGATGTACCAGTGTGTTGTCATCGGAATCAGACTTGCTCTCACCCGAACTGGTCAGAGTTCCCAGCTCCACTTTTCCTGGAGAAGCGAACTCAACGACTTCCACAGCCTTCAGGGCTGTTTCATGCTGCTTGGCAGGAGGTTTTTTGACTTTCTTTCTTCCAGTCAACGTTCCTTTGACATCCAGTTTAGTGTGACAATCGGCAGCTCGATGACCCTCCTTCCCACATCAGAAGCACACTGTGGATTTGGGTTTCACTGCTGACCCAGTCTTTTGAGCTTTAGGAGCCTCCCTCAGAGTGGTAGGTGGAGGCTTACTCCAATTGGGGCCACCCCTGCGTCTGTTTCTGGCCAGATCAATTTCTACATCAGCTGCCAACACATACCAACACTGAAGATCTCTAGGATCCCTTCTGGAGTTACAGCTTTGATAGACATCCTCATTCAGCCCATCTTTGTAAGCTTCCATCAGGGCCTCCTGGGACCATCCTCGCATGTAGCACACCAACTCTCAAAATTCCTGGGTGTATTCAGCTACTGACCTTCGTCTCTGGCTTACGGTTTTCATCCTAACTCTTGCCTTACGTTCAGCAAGGGGATCTTCACACCAAGTGCATAGGGCTGCCATAAATATGTCATAATCCCTCAGCTGAAGGGCATCATCATTATGAAGGGTGACTATCCATTGGGCTGCAGTCCCTTCTAGGGCTGTGGTGATACAGTCAGCTGGTGCTTCATTCAAAATCCAAGAAAGAAACACTTAGACTCCATTAATTAGAGAAAAGATATCTTTTACTGGAAATCAAGTGGTAGCATCAAAGGAATTTCTATGCCATCATGTAATATGCGATAGCCCAAATAGTCAATGAATTTCTCTTGGTGGAACTCACACTTGGATAACTTCGTGTACAGTTCAGCAGCTCGAAGTTTTTTCAAAACTGATCATACTAATTTCACAAGTTCATCGAGAGTCTTGGTGTAGATAAGAATATGATCAAGATAAACCAGTACCCATTTGTATAAATGTTCCTGCAAAACCTCATTTATCATTTGCATGAATACAGCAGGGCCCCCTGTAGATCAAATGGGAGAACGTTGAACTGGAAACATCCCATTGGGCAATTAAAAGCAGTTTTCCATTCATCTCCCTCCTTGATTCGAACTCGGTAGTAAGCTTCTCTCAAATCGAATTTCATAAAAATTTTCCCTTTGGCTAGGTGGGCCAACATGTCCTTCATCAAGGGAAGGGGGTACATGTTCTCCATCTTAATAGCATTTAAATTTCTATTGTCAACAGACAAACGAAGTGAGCCATCTTTCTTCTCGCAGAACAATACTGGGGCCGAGCAAGTTGGATGAAACCTTGTTCAAGATTTTTATCGATAAACAACCGCAGCTCCTCTAGCTCCCACAGTGTCATCGAGTACAATTTAAGTTTTGGGAGTTTCACTCCTGGTAAAATTTCAATACTGCAATCTGTTGGGAGGAGCTCGTCCAATGCCCTTTCACTGAACACCTCCTTTAGATCCCAATATTCTTCAGGGATTTTCTCCTCCCCCCTCAGGTTCTCACTGCCCATGGATGCCAGCTCTGTGGAATTCTGGGAGTTCGGCTGAGATTGCCCCTTCCCTTCTGGGGGTTGGTCAGGGTTGCATAACAATCCCCTCCTCCAATCCACTTGGGGGTTCCACTTCTGGAGCCAGGGCGAGCCTAGTAGTAGGGGGCACTCCATCCCAGGGGCAACAGTAAAACACAAAGTCTTTCTATGCCTCCCCATCATCATTTCCACTGGTTCTGTTATGAAATGTGCAGGGCCGCCCCCAGCTACTGATCCATCCAGTTGGCAAAATGCTATGGGAGTTTTTAAAGTTCTTAGCCTTAAACCCAATTTCTCTACGACTTCTGAGCTGATTACACACCTTGTGCACCAAGAGTCTAACAAGGCCAACATTTCCCCTTAGGCTCCCGACATGGGAACCCTTATTCTCACTGGTATGATTATTGGGCCCTTGTTTGGACTTACCAGAGGGTCATCTTCAGAATTGGATTCAGTCTCACCAGAAGTGGTCAGAGTTCCCAACTCCTCTCCTTTTGGAGGGGCGATCTCTACAACTTCCTCCACTTTAAGAGCCGTTTCGCGTGGCTTGACTGGAGTTTTTTGGGTTTTCTTCCTCCCCCTGGCACCCCCTTCGGCTCCAGCTTGGCGCGGCAGTCTGCAGCCTGGTGACCCTCCTTCCCACATCAGAAGCATGCGGTGGTCTTGGGTTTTGCTGCCAATCCTCCCTTTTGGGATTTTGGGGCTTCTCGAGGGCTGGTGGGGGATGGTTTGCTCCAACCAAGGCCACCCCTGCATCTCTTTCGGGTCAGATCAATCTCCACTTCTGCTGCCAACACGTACCAGAGCTGCAGATCACTAGGGTCTTTTCTGGCAATGCAGCTTTGATAAACATCTTCGTTCAACCCATCTTTAAAAGCTTCTATCGGGGCCCCCTGGGACCAGCCTCGAATATGGCATGCCAACTCTCTAAATTCCTGGGTGTATTCGCCATGACTTCGCCCCTGGTTTATGGTTTTCATCCTAATCCTAGCCTTACGTTTGGCTAGTGGGTCTTCAAATCTGGTGCGCAACGCTGCCAAGAACAGGTCATAATTCATCAACTGGGGGGCATTATCATTATGCAAAGTCACCATCCATTTTGCAGCCATCCCCTCCAAAGCCCTGGTAACACAACTGACTTTAGCTGCCTCTGAGGAAAAGTCCTCACCATACTCTTCCACGTGATTCCACATTTGAGCCAGAAAAAACCCTAACTCCTTGGGATCCCCTCCATATTTTACTTCCACTGGAGACACCTTTGGAGCTCAACACCTTCTGGCAATTGCTACCCCTGCTGGAGGTCCCTGGGCTGCTGCCACCTGTTGCACTGGCCCAGGTTGATTTATGGGGATGGCTGCCTGGGCTCTCATAGCTGGGGCTGCCTCCCCCTTTTCCCTCTCATACCTTTGATCAGGCTGGGTTCCTCCGACAGCTTCATTCAGAAGATTTAGGGCTTGAGCTAATAAAAGATTCTTTCTTTGTTCTTCTTGCCACGCTTCTTCTCCCTGACGCCATCGAGTAGTGGTCACCCCTGGAGGGGGTTCTTCCTCTGGTTCCTTCCAGCTGACCCCCAGGGACCATTTTGGTTTTACAGCTGTCTTCTCACCGAGATGTAGCCCGGCTAGCAGCTTGGCCTCCCCTGAAGCATCTAGAAGCAGGGAAACTGGTCTCCCAGTAGCTCTCAGATCTTCTTGGTCGCTGGCTGGATTGGACATTGTTTTCAGACCCCCTCGAAAGAAAAAGTATTAATTCTCCGGGTGGGCTGGTAAACTGAGATTCAGAATAATGTCAGCTGGTGCTCCATTCAAACTCCAAGAAAGAAACACTTAGACTCCATTAATTA